>JFGW01000383.1:0-22976 GCA_000729825.1 Epichloe sp. AL9924
TAACCTATTAGGCTTTTGCTAGCTATACCTTTAGGGTCTCCCCTATAAATAATAGCAAGGAATTTAGTCCCTAATAGGTACCTAAGCAGGTTTTTAGCTGCTTTTAGGTGCTCTATATAGGGGCTAGCTAGTGCTGTAGATAGCCACTGAAGTGTAAAGGCCACGTCCGGCCTTATAAGTAACATTAGGTATATTATAGTCCCTATAATGCACTAATAAAGCTTGATTTCACTAGCTATTAAAAGCTTGGTTGTCTGCGTAGCTAATACGCCTGGCTGAAGAGGTATGCTAATAGGCTTACTATCTAGCATATTAAATCGATTTAAAGCCTCTAAGATATACTAAGATTAGTGGATTTTTAGTATCCTTTTAGGTCTATCTTATACGATTTAAACCCCTAAGAAGAATTCAGCAGGCCCCCTATCTTCTATTAGATAGACTTTATAAAGTTCCTTTTTAAGCCTTTAGATATAAGGTAAATCCAGTCTAATTAGAAGATAATTATCTATATATATAATAATAAAGGTTTTAGTAGAGGGATTAAAGAATATAGCTAGGTCAGATATAAGAGGGTTAAATCCTAGGGACTTTAGCACTGCTGTTAGTGCTTATTACCACTCCCTTAAGCTCTGTTTTAGGCTATATAAAGACTTCTATAATAGAATTACTTAATCTTTAGAGGGTTTATAGCTAAAACTTTTAGCTAATTTAGCTAGTTTAGGATTTGCTTTAGAAAAATTAATAAATCCATCTAGAATAACTATATAAATCTGTTGTTAAAGCTTACTATTAAGAAAAGCCCCTATAAAATCGACCTGTTTGATTTCCTAGTTATTCTAAGCCACTAGGGCTAGTAAAATCCTCCAGCTAGGGGGAATGCTTATGGCTACAAAGGTCTCTAGATAATCTAGACCTTTGATTTACATAAATCCCTTAGTAACGAGTCAGGCCTTGTATTTTAAAGGATTATTTTCTTTATCCTTTTTAAGCTTATAAACAAGCCTATTCTTTAGTACTTTTCGGCCCTTAGGTACTTGGTCTTTCCCTATAAATTTAAAAGTACTAGCCTTTAGAAGCTGTTCGTATTCCTTATACGTAGCCTCTATTTATTTATCCCTATTAGGGCTAGATATAGCTTGCTTCTAGGTCTTAGGTTCGGGGCTATTAGGGTTGTTTTCCTTTAGCTTCTCCCGTACCTTAAAGCAGATTTCTTTTATAAAATCTAAAGAAGAAGGGGAACTAATATCAACATCTATAGGGTTAATATTAGGGTTAAAGTTAGTAATTTTGTTAAAATCCGGGTCTAGAGTCGAAATCTAATTTCCTAGTTAAGTTATAGGTAGCGCCTGTACAGGAGCCTCTAGAATCGGTTCCTTAGGGGGTTATATAGGCCCTATAGGATGTTTTTCTTAACCTATAGGGGGTTCTCCTATGTTGTCTATAGGGTAATCCTTTAAACCTTGATTTTCTAAATTATTTTCCCCCTCTAAAGGGTTATCCCCTATAGAAAGCCTAGGTAATCCTTTAGAGACAGGACCTATAGGTTCTATAATCTTAATAAAGCTAGTCTTTATAACTAGCCTTTTAGAGGGGATGTACACTAGGTAGGTGTTAGAACCTAGTGTAGCTAATAACCTTCTAGGGATCGTCCTAGCTACTAACTTCTAGGCTTTAGGTCTGTTGAATTCAAAAGAGTGAACCGATCCATCTGCACCTAGGATTACAAAGCCTTATGTATTTTTTAACACCCCCCCTGGAATTGCACATCCAGGTGCCCTATAGAGGTCTTAGGCTTATACTAGCAATTGAATTTTTTAGTTATTTCAGCAGGGTTCGAACTCGTAACCTTGCCTCGCAGAGCAGTGCTCCACTGTGGTAGGCGAAACGCTGCAGTGGGCCTAACCACTGCGCTACCGGGCTCATAACCTGTTGAATTCAAAAGAGTGGACCGATCCTTCTGCACCTAGGATTACAAAGCCTTATGTATTTTTTAACAAGGTCGTTTTTCTAGGGGGATTAGAATCTCATAGTGAGATCCTATAGCTCTAATACTGCTAATATTAGTCGTACAGGGCTGATTTAGCTCCCTAGCTAGCAGTTATTTAGGGCTTTTATCCTTTGTGGTATTAGTAGTTATATTAACTAGGTTAACAACTGCAGGTAATATAAAACACCATAGATATAATGGTAATTTTGCCCACTGGATAGTAGCCCTTAATCAATCTAGAATAGTACGAATTGAACGCTTTGCTAATCCATTTTGCTTATAGATATAGGGACTAGAAGTCATAAATTTAATCCCTTTAGAATTTAACTAGCTTTAACAACTAGAATCGATTTCTTAGCCCCTATTGAAGTGAAGGTGCCTAGGATATTAACCTAGTTGATTTTTAAGCCCTCTAAAGAAACCCTTAATAGCCCTATAAATAGTTAGGCCTTCCTTATTAGGTAATAAGAACACCCACTTATATCTAGTCTTTTAATCAACTAGAAATAAGCAAATTGACTGTTTATTGTATGGTATAGGGCTGATTTTTAGCGTATCCCCCTCTATTTAATCTAGAGCTCTAGGGGGGTTAGGGATAGCTAATTTCCTAGGTCTTCTGACTGCCTTAGATTGATCACAAGCTATACATTTAAAATCTTTATCCTTAATTTTAGAAAAATCAGGGATTCCTTTAGTTATAAGGCTTGTTTTCTTTAGCAAAGGAAGCCCTAGGTACCCTAATCATACATGCCATAGGCTAGCTAGTTCTAGTAATCGTTAATATTGAAGATCCTTAGGGCCTGAATTAGGGTCTAGATTTAGGTCTAGATTAGGGCCCTCTCCGTTAGTCCCCTGCTAGGCCCCCTAAGAACTATAGGCCTCTTAGGGAGGTATTAGGGACCTTTTTCCATTACTAAGGCCCTCTAACACCCCTAAATCTATTTCCTTAGATTTATAAGGGACCTAACCTAGGGCTATAGGCGTTGGAGAAAGGCCTAAATCCCCTAAATCATCCCGTTCGATTTCTTTAACATTATTATCATTTTCGTTGATTTCAGCGATTTCGTCCAAATCAGAAGCCTAATCTGGCTTTTTAGAGGGAATTTGAACCTCTATAGGGTAGCTATGACCCCTAAAGCTAGCATAGGTAAAAGGTCGGATATAATGAGATTCTTTGTTATAAGGCCCTTTATATAACCTAGGTGTAGTTTGGTTTTTAACGTAAAAGAAAAAACCATGTTTTTCTATATCTAGGGTAGCAATACAAGACCTATCTTTAAGATAAAGGTGGTTTTTTATAAAGCAACCGCTAGATATATAGTGAATAAGGCCACTAACTATATTAATATTAAGCTGAGGAAAATATAGAGCGTCCTTTAGAACTAAGGTCCTATATTTATTAGGTTTCTTTTAATATAAGACCTTAAAAACAGCACTACCGTGGCCCTTAGGATAAATAGGACCACCACCAGTTACAATAGGGTCGGATTCCCCCTTTTTATAAGGGGTATAATCCCTAAAGACCTCCCTAGAATTAACTATATGTACAGTTAAACCTATATTATATAATAGGGCTTTTTTTATGTCTTTACTGTAATAATTAAAACCATTTAAGGAATTAATTTCTTATTTTTCATCATCCGAATCACTAGAGCTAGAATTAGAGCTACTATCGCTAGAGCTCTTATAACTAGTCTTATAATTACTAGGTTTCTTATACGAATCAAGGGCTCCGTTAGAAAGGTTATAATTGCCTAGCATAAAAGAACCCTCTGTAAGCTCTTTATTTTCCTTTTTATCTGATTTTTAACCCTTTTACTTCTTTTTCTTCTTATTAGAATTAGAAGAGCCCTTATTTTCTTTAGAGCTTTCTTTCTTCTTCTTTTAACCTTTAGGGGCCTTTTCCTTGTCTTTAGCACCCTTTTCTAGGTCTTTAACCCTATAATTCAGGGCTTTGGATACCGTAGATGATTTATCCCTCTGTTTAGCTAGAAGGTCTGCCATCAGAAATTAAAGATTTAGGGCATCTAGGGGAGCCCCTATAGCCCTATTCGTACGCATGCTAAATCGTTGCCTCTTAGCCCACTGAGGGAAGGTTGATTTTAGGGATTGAAGATATTGATTAACCTAATCTATAGGATCAATCAGGACCCCTAAAATTGATAATCTAGCTAGTAGATTATTAAAGACTGCATTAAAGGCTTCTAAAGTCCCCTTAAAACCATGAAAATTCAGGTTATGAAATTTAGAATATAGGGACCCCCTCTGGATTTTAACGCTATGTGAATACTGCTATACAAGTAAATTATAGGCTTCTTTAGGTGATTTTTACTAAGTTATAGCGGCTTAGGGGCCTTCTGTACAGCTATCCCTTAGTAACATAAGGATAATAGCTTAGTTAGCGTCCCCTAGCGCCCTAGAAATATCCGGATTATCTAGAAATTCAGGCATGCCTAAAGCTCTAAATTGGATAGCTAGGGCTTGTTTCTATTGATCGAAATTTTTAGCTCCTTTAAGCTTAGCAGTCTCTGGGAAGCTATAAACCCTCTTATTAAATTCCTTAATAATTGAATTATTAAAGGCAGCTTATACAGAGCTAGATTTAGGGGCCTTATCTTAAATAGGCTGCTAAACTTGCTCCTGACTAGTAGGCTTAGTAGCTTCCACACCCTCTATGCCTCTATTATTAACAGCTATAGTCAAAGCCTCTAGCTTCTATAATAATAGATTAATAGCATCTTGTTGCTTAATAACTTGCTCTTTTAGCTAGTTATTTAGAACCTCTTGCGCACTAAGATTAGGGTCTAAAGACCCCTAACCTTGTTGATTAGTATCTATCTTCCAATTTTATAGAAGGGAAGTCTTCTATAACCCACTAATTTTCCTTTTTATAGAAGGGAAAGCTTCTATATCGCTCGCGCGCTTCCTGTTTTATAGAAGGGAAGTCTTCTATAACCATAATGATTCCTTTTTTATAGAAGGGAATAGCTTCTATCTCGCGGGTCCTTCCTTTTTTATAGAAGGGAATAGCTTCTATCTCGCGGGTCCTTCCTTTTTTATAGAAGGGAAGTCTTCTATAACTATACGCAAAGTGCACTAGAAAGAATTTTATAGTAATAGGCCAGGCTTATAACCTATTAAAATGTAGGGAGCTAGTTGCTGGCTGGCAACAGCTGTATAGGTGTAGCTCTATAGTTAGGGACTAATAGAACTACCACGTTAAATATTTAACGTAACGCAACGGAAGGTTATGGCAGTTATTAACTAATAAAATTCAATCTAGATAACTTTTACAATATCTTATATACTAATAGAATTGATTTTAGTGATATTGTACGGGCAATGCGGCTGTTGGATTAAGAGGCCTAGCTATTTAGCTAGATTAAAAAGATCTTCTTCCTCTCATATACCCACTGACCATATCGGTGGATCTAGGCTGCTAAAAGGGTCTTAAGGGCCACTTTTGATTTTCCGCAAAATTCATTTGTATGTAAAATCTAAAAAATCGACTCACCACTATACAAACTAGTAACCCACATGCACTAACTTTTAGTCTAAAAAATATTCCTATATAAAATAAAAGCCCTGTCTTCTAGCTTTAATTTGCTATATGTGAAACTTTTGTATAACCTCTAGTTAAAGAGAAAATCACTGTCAAAGATAGCTATAGGGTAACCTATGTGTAGGGTAACCTGCTTACGTCACCCTAGCTTACCTAATTACTAGTGGCGTAGTTATGGCTACGCTTATAGCCATAACGCAATTGAATAATCCACAATTGATTTGGATTAGTCATCCACACAGTTGGTCGCAGCTGTTGACAGCTGCGACGTAGCTATTGACAGCCACCTTCGCGACCGTTGACAGCTGCAGTGCAGCTGTCAGGCTTGCAATGCAAGCTAGTAATAAAAAGGTCCTTTGACTAGAAAAGGGCTAAAAATAGGTCTTATTTTTAACAATCTCCTTACTAAATATTATAGGAAAAATTATAGAAGTAGTAATTATAGAGTAACTTATAGCCTTTACTAAGGTAAAAGGACTCCTCCTAGAACTATAGATAGGAAATAGAATAAATAGGTTAATAGAGACTATAATTAGGGTCCTAGTAAAGTATATAAGAGAGGCTTAGAGTAAAGGTAGGATTACCTTGCTTACCTAAATAGATATTTTATTTGCCTTTAATGGAGTTAGCTACCTATACTTAATCTACTTACTAATCTAAATAGGAATCCCTTATTAGCTAATAGCTAGGATATAAAGCTTCCTAGTGGATAGAATAAGCTAGCTTAGCTTTAATAGAGAACTCTCTAGACCCTTTAAGATTAAGGCTAGTACCTTATAAGGATCTCCTCTCTTACTAATTCTCTTCCTCCTTTACTTAGTAAAACTTTACATATGCCTTTAAGCTATCCTAGGCATAGTAGTAATTAGATTTACTAATAATATAAATATTATAGTATTTAGTAAGAATATAGTATAAACCTAGAGAAAGCTTAAGGCTATATAAAAGATCTATAAGGAATAGGTAAAGGAAGTAGGAGTAAAGTTTAACCTAGTAAAAACTAAACTTATATACTTTAGTAAGGCCTATAGGCCCCTATAGGTAAGGGTCTAGCTTAGTATAAAGAAAATAGCGCTAATAGAGGTATGCTAATTCCTTAGGGTATAGGTAGATAGGAAACTTAACTAAAGTGCCTATAAGAATATTCTTAAGGGAAAGCTAACCTAGTAGTGGCTTGCGCTCTCTATATTAGTAGCGTTAGTATAGGGCATTAGCTTTAGAGATGCCTAGCTTATATACACGTAGGTAGTCTAGCCTATTCTTACCTATAGGGTAAGTGCCTATTATACCCTAACTAAGAAGGGAGGAAAACTAAGAGAAATAGTTAGAAGCTTTATAGCAGACTAATTAACTTACCTCTAGACTATAGCTAGAGTATTTAAGGCTATACTAGTTGCTTAACTAGAAGTTAAGACTTATATCCCTCCCCTAGACCTTTACTTAAATAAGATAAAACAGAAGTTTAAGGAAAGGATTATACTTAGCGGAATAGTAAATAAGATATAGGCTGTGGCTAACTTAGTGTAAATAGTACTATAGTATAGAAAAAGACCCCCCCTTACTAATAATAAACTAGACATATAACTATATAAGGAGTAGAAGAGAAAATAGGAAGACTAGCATTCTAATAAATAACTAGGATAATATAGGCGTAGAAGAGAGCTAATAGAGGACTACCTACTTACTTATAACCTAAAGGATATCTAGAAATTTTACACTAGACTTAACAAGCATATCTCCTCTATAATAATATAATTACATACAGGGAAGATTAGCCTTAACAAGTTTCTCTTTTAAAGGCACGTTCCTAGGGTGGCTTTGCCCCTATGTAGCTACGGCTATATAGTTAAAGACTAGTATTATATAATTATTAACTACGCTAACTATAACTATAGATGCCCCTAAATATAATAGCCTAGAGACGTATAGGAAGCGAGGCTAGCCCTAGATAATCCCCTAAGGGTAAGATATATAGCTAAATAGTTCCTTAGCATAAGAAGACTCTAATATTATATATTAGCATAAGACCTAGCCCTTAGCTAACGCAAACTAGGGGAGGATCTAGGCTACCCTAGAGGTAACTAAACTAATTAACAAACGGACACTGTAAATAACTAGAGAGAGACACTAGGTAGGATAATATAGCCGCGGAGGCAGGCTAGACATAAGGCGGAATTACACTAAGATAGAAAGACTATAGGTCTAGAATAGTTATTAGATTAATTTTAAGTTAAAAACTATAGGTATTATTTCGCACTAGCCCGCTGCCGCCCCCCCACCAACCCAGAATCGGCCCTATTCCTCCTTAGGAACTAGGATTGCACCCTCTATCTGAATTATTATTACAAATTAGAATTCACTTTGCCACAGAACAGAGCAGGAGGCATAGAGCAGGGTTAGAACAGGGTTAGATTAGCATCAAAGGGAGCTGGATAGGCTTACTACCGCACATTTTTCTTTTCTTTTCTCTTATTTTCTACGGGATAAGGCTAGCGCAAGCCGGCATTAAACACCTACGGTTAACTACACCTAACGCGACGTAGACCTAAAAGAGAGTTAGCGCTAGCCTATTTATAGACGCAGGGGGGTTTTTCTTCCTAGTTTAGGGTTTTCCCTCTTAACTAAGCGGTTAGAGTACTAGGACTAGCTACCTAATTAGCTATCTAGCGTAAAGAATATATAGGATTTAAATATCTATTAAATTCTTACACTGGAGCTTATATTCATGAATCCTTTAATAAAATGATTTAAGAATATCAGCTTAAGCTAAAGATAATCTTAAGGTATATTAGCTATTATCTTTTATATTATATAACCTTTTACTAATAAAATAATACTAGTTTTACTAGGGATAATAGGTCTAATAATAATACTTTTATATCTTCTTATATTAATAAGAACTATAAAAGTACTATTATAGAAGAACCTTATAATATCCGATATATAGCATATATTTTAAACATTATTATAAAGGATATTATAATGAATTTTATTAAATTAACGTCTTCTAAAGAGGATTTAGAAGCTTTTAAGAATAGTAAATTTTTACATTATTCTATAGAAGATATCTCTTCTATTAAAGAGAGATAAGATTATAAGGAATTTAAATCCTTAGCAAATAGTAAGTAATTTATTATAGTTATTATTAGTATTATTACTAATATTTTTATAGGAATCCTTAGTAAAGTTAAAAGGGTTGCTATTATTATTAAGAATAACTAAGGATTATACAAGACTTAGTTAAAATCTTTATATAAGGCAAAAAATAAAGGCTATATTGCTAAAAATTATAATATTATAAGAATTCCTTTAGGTAAGTTATCTTTATTATATATATCTTATTTATAATACTAATTATATCTTTAGCTAATAAAACTAGGTGGAATTTAACCTATAAGATAATTAATACTTCTTTAGAGCTTAAAGAAGCTATTATTCTTCTTAATAGGGAGTCTAATATTATAGCTCTTAAGGATGCTATACTAACTACACAAGAATAGGCAGATTTAGCTACCCTAAGTAGCATATTAGAGGTCTTTTATAAACCTACTATTATACTTTAAAGCTAGAAGTATAATACTTTAGGTTTAGTCCTACTTTTTATTATTAGGATATATAAATATCTTAATAATATAAAAGAGGACTAAAAGGCTTATCTTCGCTAGGTATTTATATTACTTTCTTATATTATATCCTTTATATACTAACTTATAATAGGAAACTTATAGCCCTTAAGGCAAGGCCTTTATAGTATCTATAGATATTAGCTTAAATAAGCTAGCTAATTATTTTCCTAAAGATATAGGAAATAATTACTTCCTATATTAGCCTTATCTATATGCTATGTTATTAGACACTTAGCTTAACCTTTTTACTATAAAGGAGAAGCTAAAGCTAGGAGATTAAACCTTAGAAAGGTTAATAAAAAACCTTGAAAAGGATTATAATTCGTAAGTATTATATAATAATCCTTTCTTAATTATGGTTTTAATATACTAATATATAATATTATTAGGATTTTACCTCTTTATAAAGAAAACCAAGCTAATATTAATATTAGCAAGCAAGATTAACACGCAAATACCTAATTTATAGTTAATCTTGCAGGGCCTAGTTAACCTAGGACTTTTAAAAATCCTAGGCCTAAGCCTAAAACTAACCTTTATAAAGGTTTATTTCCTAATGAGAGGGAAAAGTCTATTTAAAAGAATAGAAAAAATAAGATTTCTACTTATACTAAGCTAGATATTTAAGAAGATAAGGTAAGTAAATCCCTTTCTTATATTAATAATCTTATTAATATATTAATATTATCATAGGAGGATATCTTTAAATAGTGGGAAGATAATACTAAATCTTTCCTTATTTTAAGTATTATTACTAGGAAATACCTAGCTATTCCTGCTACCTCTGGTGCTATAGAAAGCACTTTTAATACTAGAGGTAATATTCTTATAAAGAGATAAACTTCTTTAAAGAATTCTACTTTAAAGGAATTAATCTTATTAAAGAATTAGGAAAAGGAGGGAAATATTACTACTAAGCAATATTCAGAGCTTTATGATTATTATAGCTCTGATTCCAAAGAGTCTATATCTTCTTTAAAGGAAGATTCTAACTTAGGTAAATCTAATGATTTACCTAATATTAAATCTTCCTCTAAAGATAATATTTACTCTAATTCAGACCTTTAAGTAGGTTATTATAAGGGTTTTTTCCTAGTTAAGTTTAGTTTTCCCTTAATAAATTTTTTAATATTTATAAATGTTTTCCTATATTTTACAGTATTTTTACTATTATTTTTACTATTATTTTTACTATTATTATTACTATTATTATTACTATTATTATTACTATTATTATTACTATTATTATTATTTTAAAAAATCATAAAAAAGAAAAGTATTTTATTTTATTAATATTTTTAAAAACCTTAAAATACTAAGTAATTAAAAAGTATAGCTTTTTTTATAGTAATTCCCTTATACTTACTTATATTTATATATAAGTTACTTATTTACTATTTAATTTTAATTAAATTTAACACTAATAATATTTTAAGTTATATAAGCAATATAAATAATATATATATAAGCTATTAAAACCTATTATAAGGTATTATAAGGTATTATAATGTATTATAATTTATAAGGTATTATAATGTATTATAAGGTATTATAAGCTATTATAGGGTATTATAAGCTATTATAGGGTATTATAAGCTATTATAAAGTATTATAAAGTATTAAAAGGTATTATATAAACTATATATACCTTATAATAAAGGAATTTAACTTAAAACTAAAAAAAAGAAAAAAATACAAAACAATACAAATAATACATATATTGTATTATATTGTAAAATTTTAGATGTATTATATTGTGTAATGTATTGTATTGTATTGCAATGCTCTGATTCTAAGAGATATTACTCTTTTAAGAGAAGAATTACTACTACTTAGCTACTAGGATAAATATAGGTATATATATGCTATTAATAGCACCTATTATACTATAGAATATATATTTACTTAGATCTAATGTAATATATATAGAAATATAATCTAGCTTTAGTTAATAAATAAAGGTAGTATATAAATACCTTATTAGATTAATAAGCCTATAGAATATCCTTAATACTAATAACTAGCCTATTTTAAAGTAAAAAGCTATATTTTACTATAGCTTATTAAACACTATAATCTATAGGAAGATTATTACTATTTACTTAATTAACTAATATTTAGTAAGCTTAATATTAGTATTATTTTAAAGCCACTAATAAAGGTTAAAAAATATAGCTTTTAATATATAAAAGATCTCTTTAAATTACTATTTAGTTAAGATATAAAGGACCTTCTTATAGAAGGCTATTAAGGCTATAAGTAATTTATACCTAGTAATTATAGGATAATAGTTATTATTTTATAGTAAGTTCTTTATAAAAAGAGTATTATAAATAATTAATATAGTAATAGTAAGGTATAGTTTATTATTATTATTATTATCTTTAACTAAATTTAGTAAGAATTACTTTAAAGAAAAGAAGTTTATCTTTATCTTTATATTATAAAGTGTAGTAAAGAATATAAAGTATACTAGTTTAACTAAAGAGTACACTAATTTAACTAGAGTATACTAAAATATTTAGTATACTTTTTTTTACTATACTAGTAGTAAAAATATAACTTTTTCTATATAGCTTCCCTTTTCTAGCTATTTAACTAGCCTTACTAACTTAGTATATTATAAATAGGGGCCTTTAAAGGTATAGTAATTACCTAGGGTATACGCTATAAAAACACTAACTAAATATAGGAAAGCCCTATTTTTAACGTAATAGTAGGCCTAAAAATAACGAATTTTACATAACTACGCTGATTTTTAAACGACTGCGCCGACTTGGATCGCACCCTTAGTCACATCAAATATGTAATCCGCAAGAGGTATTTAACGGTGACTTCCTCACCGGCAGGGTTGAGCGAGGGCAGGGGAGGTCCTCGACCACGGCTGCGGGGCGGGGGCGAGGGCTCGGGCTTCTCGCGGAGAATGAAGACGTTGGGCGATGTGAGCTGAATACGCAACAGCGACAAGGCGCATCACATCACAGCGAATAACTCAGCGAGGACTATTGAGCTGCAAGTTGGCCAGGGGTAGGGGTGGTGGGGTTTGGGCCGGGCTGAGCGCAGCGGTATGGTTCAGGGGAAAGAGCGGGTTGATTCATGCCTGCCCGAGACGGCATCACTGAACTTGTCCGTCAACGACTCAACGACTCAACGACTCAACGTAAAGCACTGGCCAGACTTGAGTATACCTGCCCCTCAAGGTACTTGCCAGTAGCAGATATATGAGAAGGGACATATCTCCGCTTGTACCTTTGCCATTGCTGCTTGCCCACCGACCATTTTTTAGCCATTTGATCATTTGACCATCGACCTCAAATTCAACAATCTAGTTGTTGTCACGATCTGGGCAAACGCGTCCTATTTCAATTTTTTCGCCACGTTATTCCATATCAACACTGCACCCGTTGTCGGACTTCGTTTGGACATTCATTCAGAGGCTTTCTCGCCCCAATCTATTCCTATTCGTTGTCCTTGTTCTGTCTGACTGAAGTCACTTGTCATCGTTGGTTTCTTTTTTTTCCGTCCGCCCTACAGCCGCCCGAGTATCTCTGTGTCCACAGCTCAACTGCGCAGCACGCAAAGCTCACTCACTTACTATCGACGATCTCACCGCCTCTGTCTTGACATATCATCCAGCATTAAAGCCAGCCCCGAGTCACCCTTTGCTTCCGCAATTCTCATAGTCATTGCAATTGGCCTTCTTTTTGGCTTTGTACTTTTCCCGAAAACGGGAGCGAGACTGCTAGTTCCCACCACTCCTACCTGAGGATTTTCAGTGTCTGAGATGAAGTTGGCCGCTGATTCGGATTCAGCACTGCCGCTGCTTTATTACGTATACCCAGGCACCGTTTTCTTTTGCTTCCTGGTGGCATCTTTGTTCTCCGTCTGCACTCTACAAAGCCTAAGACACGGGAAGCAATCAAAATCTAATCTTTCCGGTAAGACGGTTGCTGTTGGACTGTTGGGAATATTTGTCGTCACCTACGTTGTACAACTTGTTGCTCTGGTTGCCACCACCAGCTCGGACAAAAAATGGCCGCCGGCCGAACAGATTGTCGTGGGGAATCTATCGTGCCTCCTCGTGTTCGGAATACAGCTTTCCTGGCTTTGTGGAACAGTGGACATTGTGTGGTATCCCTATCAAACAGCCTGGGCACTCGCATTCGTCTTTGAAGTCATTCTGGGAGCTTATGCTATAGTCCACTCTCAACCGCAATGGCTCTGCCGTTTTAAAGTTGCAGAAGTTGCACTGATTCTTTCCCGCTGCATAATTCTTCTCATGCTTACCCTTTTGACTTCTATGCAACGGTGCATTCGAGCTATCAGCCGATCTGCGCCAGGTGCAGAGTACGAACCGTTGTTAGCGAACGGTGCCAGCGCTAATGAATCTGGGTATGGCTCAACATCAGACACTGAGGCCCCATCCGACGAAGAGACGGAGTACAATTGGGAGCGCCGCCAGCGAGAAGCGAAAGAAGCGATGGAAAAAAGGCTCAGGGAAGGCGGCAACTGGTTTGCGTACGCTAAAGGCTTCATGGTAAGCAAGTAACCCATGGACCAGTCACATCAAAAACCCACCAACATTGAAAGGACCTATGCAAAGTCGAGCCGCCCAAATGCATCTACCGTGACTAACCATGTGAAGATTCTTTTTCCTTACGTCTGGCCTGTCGGAAATCGTGAGTTGCAGCTTCGAGCAGCTGCTGTGGGCTTGTGTCTCCTAGGGTCGAATGTGCTTCATCTGTTGATTCCTCGGCAGACGGCCATTATAATGGACAGTCTTGCAAGCCCGAACGGAAGCAATCCCTGGGTAGCCGTGGCAGTATTCGCTGCATTGAGGCTAGCTTCGTCTGACTCGGGCATTGAACTTTTGCGACAATGGCTCTGGGTACCAATTCGATATTACTCTCATGACGCAATGACGCGAGCTGCGTACTCTCACATGATACACTTATCGGCAGACTTTCACGATTCAAAGAGCTCGTCTGATATGATGGTGGCCATTCACGGTGGTCGTGCTGTGTCCAATGCCATAGAAAGCGTACTGCTTCAGGCAATCCCCATGTTGATCGACATGTGTGTCGCTCTTGTTTATCTCTCAGCTACATTTGGGGCTTACGAAGGTTTTATTACTCTGGCAACTGGAACTATCTTCTTCATCATGGCTGCCAGGCTGGTGGCCGAGTCCAAGACAGCAAGTCGCCTCCGCGTGAACGCTATGTACCAGGAACACTATATTCGGCAGTCCGGGCTACAAGGATGGCAGACTGTCAGCGCCTTTAACCAGATTGGATATGAAGACAATAGACATGCTAACGCCGTGACCACCAGATGGCTTAGAGAGCAGAAGTTTATTTTGAGCTGGTATGTTTCGATAGCATTTCAGACCATGGTACTCACCTCCGGTCTGTTGGCCAGCGCATTCTTAGCGGTGTATCGAATCCAAAATGGCAAGGCCACGTCTGGCCAATTTGCCATGCTATTAATGTATTGGTCGCAATTGACATCTCCGCTGCAATTCTTTGCTAGACTGGGAAAGAGCATGAGCGATGATTTCATAGATGCGGAAAGGCTACTGGAAGTCATGAAAACGAAACCCACGGTTGAGAATAGAAAAGGAGCAAGGCACTTGAAATTTTTAGCTGGCCATGTCAAGTTTGATAATGTTAACTTCAGCTATGACGGACAAAAAAAGATCATCAATGGTGTTTCGTTAGATGTTCCTGCAGGCCAGACCGTGGCTTTTGTTGGAGCGACTGGCGCGGGAAAATCTACTCTTTTGAAGCTCCTCAATCGATTCTACGATGTCACGGGGGGAAGTGTCTCCATTGACGGCCAGGAGATTCGGGACGTAGACCTCTTCAGGTCAGTGATGTGGGAACCAAACAACATTTTTGGGCCTCATGCTAACAACGTGTTTGTTTTCGACAGTCTCCGAGACCGTATTGGCATAGTCCCACAGAATCCGATACTTTTCGATGACACAATTATGAACAATGTCCGATATGGAAGGCTTACTGCCACCGACGAAGAAGTGTTCAGTGCATGTCGTGCAGCTTGCATACATGATAAGATCGAAGGTTTCACACATGGTAAGTGGCAATAAGCAATAGGTGTTGCCATTGCTACAATGCTCTGACAGTCTCGCCAGGATACGAAACTCGAGTCGGCGAACGAGGCGTGTAAGTGACATGCATACAAACGTCTTGGAATCTTCGAATGTACTGACAGGCGCAGGAAATTATCGGGCGGAGAACTTCAGAGAGTCGCCATTGCGAGAGCGATCTTGAGACGACCTGATATCGTCTTGCTGGACGAAGCGACAAGCGCCGTTGATACGGATACGGAGCAACAAATTCAACTTTCCTTTAAGCGGCTGTGTCAAGGTCGCACAACTTTTGTTGTGGCGTAAGCATGAATCAATCACCCCATAATGAGGATCCCCCAGCTAATGTTCATAGGCATCGTCTATCAACCATCATGAATGCGGATCGCATCGTTGTTGTCGAGCAAGGCCAAGTTGTGGAACAAGGCAGCCACAGTGAACTCATTGTAGCTAATGGCAGGTACGCAGACCTATGGTCAAAACAAGTATTTATACGCCCACGCAAATCACTCGACATCCAAGACATCATAGACGATAGGTCTGCAGTGGCGGATGACTTGTCTTCAGAGCAAACTGCGACGGAACCCGACAAAATGAGAGGAGAGGACTTTGACAGCGAAGCGATCAAGACGGACGGGGAGGAATCTGAGTCGAGCGAGACTGGAGTCGCACCATCATCGGAAAGAGGTATAGTCACCACCTCTTCGCCTGTAGGGTCCGATCGTAAAATCTAGTGCAACGCAGGAACCCATCTTAAACCCGGTTGCATCTGAGTTTATCCCCGGGAGTCTGTCTACACAATATTACCCCAGCTTCAGGGATGCTCCGCTCAAGATCTGGGGCTGCGGCTTTTGCGAGTGCGAAATCATCTCAACCTGGCTTAATCCCGTGCGTCAAGGGCGACCGGAAGATGTGGACCGATTTTCAGAAACAGCAGATATTTGAGGTTGTATTAATAGCCGCTTCTGAGTCTATGGCACACCATTGAAAATTTGGTTTCATTAAGCTCTCAAGACGAGGACATTGAAGCCAAGAATTTTCTAAAGTGAGTGAGTATTGTATCTCTCGCCTTGCAGATAACATCAGTGCTTTCTATGTGTCATGACGCCCGCTGTCTGATGGCTTTACATCAGACGAAATAAAAATAAAAATAAAAACCACCCAGCTTCCTGGTCATCGATAATGGCAACGTCAAACCAGCAACCTCGTCGAGCCTTCAAGGCATGTCTCTGCTCAACTTGAGTTTCCATTTTTTCCAGCTTATAGACAAATCTCATGTCCACAGCAACCCCGGAAAATCCGTTTACCCCTTCGCAGCCATTCAAAAACAGAAAAAGTGAAGGCCTGAACACCAATTGGAAGAAGTACACGTCAGCGACATCTGTCGGCAAAGAGAATCTCCCCTGTTATTGTATTGATTTGTTTTGTAAGGAAAAGTTCATAAAATTGCTGTGTTTTCACAGTCATAGGTGGCGTTGGGAAACACACACGGTCAGCATCAAGCGCATTATTCGTCATGGTGCACATTAGACTTGATTACACAAATTCATGGTTGCCTAGTCTGTCTGCTGGGGCCAGCAGGGAAATAAAATGCTGTCCTCGAGGGAATGTAGCGTTCGATCAAATTGACCTTTGATCGAACTTCTGCTGTAGTCTCCAAATAAGCACATGGCTCATTTCTTTGACAGATGACAGTGTCCCATTTTGATTATTGTCTAAGTCGGATGTCCATTTATTGGCCCGGGCTGTTCTGGTTGTTACCTGGGGCATTACCCGGAGCACCACCGCCCATCATATTACGAGCCCTGGATTTCGAACATCATTAGCATACTACTCATAACAATCCGTTGCGGCCTTGGATGGCCAGTAGAGAATCGGAACCGGCACTCACATATCAGCGATGTTTGGGTCAGACATGAGGCTGTTGAGGTCAGGCATTCCTCCACCACTGCTGAATTGGTTGGCCATTTCACGCAGACGGGGATTGCTCATGAGGTTGCCCATGAGGTCAGGATTGCTCATCAAATTCTGTGCCATGCTTGCAAACATAGGATTGCTCATGATGGAGCTCAAATCAGGCATTCCGCCGCCGCCGCCGCCGCCGCCGCCGCCGCCGCCGCCGCCAAGCATTGACGCAAGGCTGCTCAGATCAGGCACACCACCGGCCCCAGCACCGGTGCCTGGACTGGGTGATGATCGTGGAAGGCTGACTTCCTCGGCCTGCATTTCTTCGACACGTCTCTTGGCAGTCTCGTAGCCCTTCTTCATGGCCTCGGAGCCACCGTTGCCCTCGTACTCAATGCCCTTGCTATATGCTTCCATGGCGCCCTTGGCGTCACCCATGGCGAAACGAGCCAACCCCAGACGAGACCAGGCTTTGGTATAGCTTGGATCAACGGCCACGGCGGCCTCAGCGTCAATGCGTGCAGAGGTATGGTCCTTGGCGGCAGAATGGGCAGCAGCACGGTTCGACAAGAAAACGACGTTCGAAGGATGAATCTTCAAGGCCTGCGTATACAAATCGATGGCGGTGGGGTAGTCCTTCTGAGCCATGGCAGCATTGCCCTTGCTCTTGAGGCCCTCGGCCTCCTTCTTCTGCTCCTCAGTTGGCTCGGCAGTTGAAGCAGAGCTACCGCTGGCGCCAGGGGCAGCAGCAGCAGCAGCAGCACCACCACCACCACCACCACCGGTCGAAGCCTTGAGCTTCTCGTAGACAGAGTAGATGGACAACAAGCTCTGCGAGCCGACGGTAGCCTTGACGGCATCTTTATCATTGGCATCGACCTTGAAGGACTCGGCGATGCAGTTGATAGCGACGTCTACCGAGTCCTTATCTTCAGCGGTGAGAGTGCCATCCGTGGCGGAAGTGGACAGGAAGTCGCAGATGGCGAGCGCCAGACGCTGCTTGGATGTATGATGAGAAGCCTATGTTCGGAGGCAAAAGAAACTCGCACACCAAACGTCAGCCAAATCTAAGTCGAAGAGTAGAGGCGAGCAGGACATGATTGGGGGAAAGCTTGGGCCACTGAGAATGGAGTGGGCGGCAGCGAGGTTTCTTACCATTGGCGAAACGGAGAGGGATAAAAACCCTAGGGGTCTGCGAGTCAGGCTGCCTTCGAAATGGTGGGAATATCAAATATTGGCGAGCAGGCTGGAGCAAAAGCTGTTTGATAGCTTGATAGTTGGGCGTTTGTCGGTGACTTTGTCGGCGGTGGCCCGCGACATGTTTGGGTGGGGTCCAGTCTGGTTCCACGCCTGGTATTACATGTATTACGGAAGGCATGGGGAGGAGGTTTCGCACTTCGATGCTCTTGTGGAACCTTCTACCGGAGTCGTTTACTACATACATGTATGAACATTGTAATACCGAGCACACATGCGATAACTTCACCAGGTAGGCAGTACAAAAGAGGCAGAGCCCGTAGAGCTATTAGACCACAGTCGCGAAATCTGTCCTACATGTATGTATGACTCGACTACAGAATAGAAGGTAGCTTGTATGCAGTCTTGGCTAGCTCTCTACTTGGTATGTCTATGAATTTAACAAAGTTTTGTCGCTCGCATGCCGCTTGCCTCGTAACACAGGGCTGAGAACAATGCACGTGCATCGTCAAGCAACCCACACGCTTCGTCGTCTATCACGACTCCTAAATTATAAAGGAATGCCTTTCTGCCCATGGTTGATGGTTGGGTCTATGCAGGAGTTGACTGACTGCTTGCATAGATTGATTGTCCAGGCCAAAACCACTCTCATCGTGACAATGTCGACGTCCCACCTCGATTGCGCCAATGCAATCGTTTCGCGTTTTCCAGATACACAAATGCGCGCATCCATGCACATGCCGGAATTCACTTCTCTCGGCGCTTCCGGTCGACATTCTTGACACGCCGATTCCTGATGGCCGCCACTCTCCAGGACTTCGCATAGACTCGAATTGCATCCTTGAGAACCACGAAGAGACACCCGCCAATCAAGCTGCGGCCCCATTGCTGTTGCAAGAGTCCTGGTCGACCGCCTGGGCCGGCGTACAATGTCCAGGGCGTGCGTGAAGCAGACGCTGTCCAGGCTTTTGGTAAAACTAAACGCAGAGCTTCCCCCATGGCAAACGATATCCCAGGTAGTATAAGTGCACTGACGGCTGAGTTCGAGACGCTGGATAACAGTCCACCGACTCCCATTCCTCTAGCAGGAGGCGCCTGCGGAGCCTCGTGCTGGTCCTCCTCTTGACCATCATTCGCTGCCACTGCGCCCTCGATTTCTTGCTCTTGACCTTCGCCGAGGGCTGGCAGCGGCTCAGGGGCATCTTCTTGATCCAAATATCCACCGTGGCCTTGGAGCTCAATGTCGAACCCACCTTCGTCTGGCCATTCGCCTTGGCCCGGATGATCGCCAGCGTTTTCGTCAGCTTCACCAGGTTCCATTTCGACGTGTACTATATTCCCTTCAGCTGCTTCACCGGCACCTTCACCGGCACCGTTGACATCTCCTTCGGCATGTCCAACTTCTCCTCTTCGCCGCGCAAAGATGAACTCTCCGCCTTGTTCGTCACCATCATTGCCAGCCTCTCCGTCTATGAGCTCGATGCGATTCACGTCATCGATCTGAAGATCGTCGTCATCGTCATCGTCATCGTCATTGGGATCTAAGGCGTCGAGAAGACCTTGCAAGAGAGCGACAAGGCCACCTTCCACGTTATGTTGTGCTTGTCGACGTCGGTCCGCATTTTGTCGTGCATCGTTGTTTGGAGCTGCCGGTGGCAGACCAAGAATCTGCCAATTGAGCTTGGTCTCATACGGCAAGACAAACTCCCGCCACAGGTTGTAATAGACGGAGCGGACATAAGGAAACACAGTCATCGCCAGCTGCGGTGACGGCGGCCAGGAGAAAAACGTATCGTCATGCATAATTTGATACATGCCGTACTGAAATCATGTGTATTAGTGGATGTTCTTCGAGAGAGGGTATAAGGTTAAATTGAAAGCTTTAGTAAAGTCCATACCAGAGAAGCTGTCGGCAAGAAGATCTTGTTGCTTAAATTGGGGAAAAACTGGCCGAAGAGCAATGTTGGTGCCACGTTCATCATCACAAGGCTGCTCCATATTCTTTCCCGAATAAATCGGACGCCACCTCCGTTTTGGGCGTCAATGATCATATCAGGGCCCAGCAAAAACCGCATCATGGTGTTCTTTCCTGCGAAAGACCACAGGGCCAAGGCGCCATACATTTGCAGACTGAACTGTACACCCATAGAGACACCAGTTAAGATAATGTACGGGGTGATTTTGGTGTATCGTTTTTGTACCAAGTCGTTGAATGCGACGAGCAAATCCCGAGGTCCTTCCATCTCGATGGCAGACTTGCACACCGGACACACGAGCGGCTTACTCCTGCGCTCGCAGTCCAACACCCAGGACAGCATACAGTCTTGATGAGCCTCCAAAGTGCATGGGCAAGGATCAACCCACGAGTCTGGAGTATCGGAAGGGTCCTCATCCGTCAAGCATATAAAACATCGTCGTGGAGCATCTGCTGGTCTTTCCACCTTGACAGCCTTCAAGATTTCGAGCGGCAGGGTTGTTTCTTTGTCTTCGGACGCCATCGTGAGCAACAGGGGCGAATGATGCTATACGACAGGAAAAGAAGCGCTGCAGTATGTTCGAGCGAGGGAAGTCGTCGTCTCGGGCGTTTCAAATGTTCATTGTTCGTAGGATGATTTCCATTCTAGTCAAGAACGACTGGTGCAAACTCGATGCTCTGGCAACAAGATATGGATAGAAGTGGCAAGATATCGCTGCCTGATCCTGAAGGTTTGACGTGAGTGCCTGAAATGATACGAGGCAGGATCAGCGACAGTGAAGTCGCACATAAACTGAGAGCTCGGCGATCGGAGAGAGTCCCCATCGATGCTGCCTTTGCTAACATAATGTCACGGCCGCCCAACAAGAGGCCAATCATAATCCACGAGAGACCCCACTTGGCACACGATGGGGGTTCATTGAACAACAACAAATGCACATCCGTTCCTGACGCAGGGAATGTCGATAAATGCTGCTGGGTTGGTAAGAAGCAAAAGAGAATCGAATTTGACCTCGCCAGATTGGTTCGATCTTGCTGCGAGCAATCTTCAGCTGGCTAAGATCCAAGTTTCTCTATCTCCCGCATGTGGAGGTTTCGTGCACTTGGTGAGACTTTGTCTCGCGGCAACTGCGGATATTCGACATTCTGCTTTCCCTTTTATGAATTCGAAGAACTCGAATAGAAATCCTTTGATCTGACAGGAATTTTATTGCTGTGCGCCGCTGTATCCGCAGCACATTGGCCTAAGTCGCAGGATAAACAAATTACAAGGCTCTACGGACGTCCGCGTCAAAAGTCATGTCCTGTGAGGAGGGCATAATAATAGTGTCAGGTAGAAAAGTGTTCAATTCGGTCAATTAGAGGTGCAGATAGTACCTAACTTTTGTACTTAGAAGGTACATAGTGCGCTATAGTAATAACTAGTCTATAGAGGTACTTCTAATATATTGTATTTACTAATATCTAACCTTATGTTTTATCCTTATTAATATACACTACCCTTATATATCCTAAGCTTTAAGGGCACTCTCCCTAACACACCCCCCTTAGCTAAGATATTTATTAAAGCTAAAGATTATAAGCGTAGGAAAAGATTATAATAATTTTCTAGTGTTATAATTAGGTAGGGATTTCCTATAAGCTAATCTAGTAATAGAATTCCTTATATATTTACCTTAACAAAGGCTTTATAAAGCTATTAGCAGGTATCTTAGAGGTCTTTAACTAATTTACCTTAATATTACCTAGGGTATATTGCTCTTAAATCCTTATTTAATTTATATTAAGATACTTTAGACTAGTTTAAAGCCTTCCTTCCTTATATTCTATAATATAAATTATCTATTTATTATTACTGTTAGGACCGTCAAGGCTGTTGCAACGTTATGCACTAGTGCAAAAAGGGTCTGATTTAAAGGTATAATAGAAGTTGATTTATAAAGCTATCTAGGGGGCTGCGTGGCTATAGGAAAAGGGATCGCGAGTTATATGCGTGCCTTACGTATAGGTGTAGCTAATTATAGGGTAGTGTTACTGCACGTGCTCCACTTCCCCTAGTAGTTAACCTAATATTAACCTAGATATTATAACACTAGTAACTTCTCTTTTTAGAAAGGAAAGTAAGGTAAAGTAAATATAATTATTAAATAAGGAAAGAAGTAGGTCTAAACTATATATAATTTACTTATAAGCCTATTAAAGGAAAAGTAGGCCTAGATATTAAATCTAAGGCTCTTATTAGCAGAGCATTGCAATACAATTAGAGCTTTGCACTACACTACACTACATTGTGTAGTATTTGTAGTGTAGTGTAGTATACTACACACTACACTACACTACACTACACTATATACTATACTACAAGGAAATTTTTTTACTACACTATACTATATGTAGTATTTTGTAGTATTTTGTAGTATTTGTAGTAAATAGCTTATAATAGCTTAGAATAGCTTATAATAGCTTAGAATAGCTTAGAATAGCTTATAATAGCTTAGAATAGCTTAGAATAGCTTATAATAGCTTATAATAGCTTAGAATAGCTTAGAATAGCTTATAATAGCTTAGAATAGCTTAGAATAGCTTATAATAGCTTAGAATAGCTTATAATAGCTTAT
>JFGW01000384.1:0-22901 GCA_000729825.1 Epichloe sp. AL9924
AATCTAGCTATATTAGTAAAGGTTTTTAAGACTTAATAAATTAGTTAGGAAAATTATTTTTTTAAAAAGCTTTTAGTTTATTATTTATATTAATAATTCTATTACTATTAATAATAAAACTAAGTAGTAAAATAGTAAAATAACTAATAAAAGACTTTTTAGCTATAATTATTATTCTATTTTCTTTAAGGATCTTAAGTATAATATTAAGGTACTTTAAGTGCTCCTTAATATTATTTAAAAATATAATAATATTATTAATATCAACCTATATAAAATACTTATACTTCTAGTAAAGTTAGTTTATAAATCTTTAAGTAAAAGTAAGAGAATTTTTAAATCCTATTAATACTATATTTAATGCTTTAAGACCTTAATTTAATATAACTACTATATAAGCCTAATAGTCTTTTCTAATTAGTAGCTAGTAAAAAAATCCTATTTTATTAAAAAGAGAGAAGACTTTTTTACTATAAGTATTATCTAAGATATTACTTAAATTTAGTAAGGGGTATATATCTAGTATTACTATATTATTAAGTAGTCTTATATTAACTATAACTCTCCCTTTCCTTTTCTAGCTAGTTTTTTACTATACTATAAACACTAGATATACTATAGCTACTAGCTTATTTAAATATAATATCTTTCCTTTTAGGTAAAGTTTATTATATACTATATTAAGTTTATTTATATTCTATTCTCCTAACTTATAAGGCTAAATTAGTCTTATTTAATATTACTATTCTTTAACTAAATTAATTTGTATTTTTTAATCCTTAGGTATAGGGATAATACCTCTATTATAATAAATACTATATTTATCTATAAGCTAGATAAATTTGCTTATAATATTATAGTTAATATTAGTATTTCACACTTTAAATTTATTTATAATATATAGGATTTCCTCTAGGTATAAAATCCTATATAATAGCACTCCTATATTAACTTTCTTTAAGTTAAGTTTATTCTTTTTCTTATTAGATTTACTACTATTCTTATCTATATTTCTTATTTTCTCTATAATATTCTTACTAAAATAAGTATAATATACTAAAGGATTATTAATTAGGTAGTTAGCCTTAACTTTACTAGCTACTATTAGTTATATTACTTTCTTATGCTTATAAATAGTAATAGTTTTATTAATTAGATTATAAGTAATTATTTAACCTTAGCTAAATTTATTAAATAAGGTATTTGTGATGATCTA
This sequence comes from Epichloe sp. AL9924, assembly GCA_000729825.1. Classification (NCBI taxonomy): domain Eukaryota; kingdom Fungi; phylum Ascomycota; class Sordariomycetes; order Hypocreales; family Clavicipitaceae; genus Epichloe; species Epichloe sp. AL9924. The sequence goes on from JFGW01000384.1 coordinate 1,217, forward strand.
GGCTTTGCCTAGACCTAGCAATATAGGTGTTAATTGTACAAGTAAATAATGACTTATACAATGCGTATTCTTTTGTTGCCTTCTATAGCGTAACAGGATTAGGCACATCACCTATATAGTGGCGTAGGCACCTGCAATTAGCCCTGTGGGCTAGACTATAATATTTATATAAGTTACCTAAGGTTATAGGTTTAAGCTAGCTACGTGTATAAAAAAGAGGGTATATTATAGGGTAGCTATAATAGGGCTCTTTCTAGGCTTATAGGGAAAGAGGGGTCCCTAGGGGATACGTAGTATTGCTAGCTAAGAGGGAGGTTACCTAGGGAAAGGGCCTATGTAATAATCTAGGCTTTGCCTAGACCTAGCAATATAGGTGTTAATTATATAAGTAAATAATAACTTATATAATGCGTATTCTTTTGTTGCTTTCTATGGCGCAACGGGATTGGGCACATCACCCACATGGTGGCGCAGGCACCCGCGATTAGCTCTGTGGGCTAGACCATGACAGTATTAAGGAAATATTCTAAGTATAACTATATATAGTATATACTTATCTCTTAATTCTCTTATATTACTTTCTAAGTAACTAGTATATATATAACTCCCTTTAGTAAAATTAACACTATATATATAGTAATTACCCTTTAATAAGGTACTTTATTAGCTAGCTAAAAAATCTTTATTAATACTATTATACTATAAACTAATTTAAAAACTACCTTAGGGTTTATAAAATTAATCTTTATACTATATTTATAAAGGAAATTTATTCTAAGTAATAACTTTAGTCCTAGGTTTAGTATTATATTTACTATAACTATAAAATAACTAGTGATTTTAGTTTTATATACTATTCCTAAAATATAAAAATTAAAAGTAACTAATTCTATAATATAAAAGGTAAACTTAACTTTAGATATAAGCTTAGGCTCCTATATTTCTTATTTTATATTTAACTTATTTTATTCTAGCTATACCTTTTTTACTAAAATTAATAGTATTCTAGAATTAAGATAGATTTAATAACTCTTACCTTTATTATTAAATTTAAAAGGGATTTTTAAGTATATATTTACTTATTTTTTATTATACTTAACTTCCTATAGTCTTACTATAACTTTAGTTACTTATTCCTAAAGCAAGCTATCTTAATCTAGTTAGATTTATTATCTTAGTAGTTTTATTTACTTTCTTTACTATATTTTCTTTAAAATAGGTTTTAATAAAATTAGAATTCTATACTTAAGTTTTTTTACTATCTTTATTTATAACCTTCCTTTCTTTAGCTATATAATAACTATACTCCTAAAGGTATATTTTCTATTATTATATATTAGAATTATTATTATATACTATAACATTTATATATTCCTTTTCTTTAATAAGTGGTTTCTCCTAATATTAAAATTACCTAGGTTACTATAACTAGCTTATTCTCTTTAATAGTCTAAAGTTTTAGGGTAGTTATTTATCCTAATAATCCTAGGGGTTATTTTATTAATTCTAACTACTAAATTCTATATACTTTCTTTTATTATCTTAGGCTTTATTTTACTAAGGTTACTAGTTTTATTCTTTAATTTATATATTTTATTAGTATAGCCTTAGTTAGAAAAATCCTAAAGATTCTTAAGTATTTTAATTATTTTATTTATAATATTAAATTTCCTAACTAAAATTAAATATTTAATAGTTTATTTTAGTTTACTTAAGTACTATTTTAATTATTTTTTAAATTACTATTGTTAGTACCGTTAAGGCTGTTGCAACGTTATGCACTAGTGCACAAAGGGTCTAATTCAAAGGTATATTAGTAGTTAATTCTTTAAGCTATCTAGAGGGCTATGTAGCTAAAGGAAAAGGGATCGCAAGTCACGTGCATGCCTCGCGTATAGGTGTAGCTAATTATAGAGCAGCATTACTACACATGCTCTACTTCCCTTAGTGGTTAACCTAGCATTAACCTAGATATTATAACACTAGTAACTTCTCTTTTTAGAAAGGAAAGTAAGGTAAAGTAAATATAATTATTAAATAAGGAAAGAAGTAAGTCTAAACTATATATAACCTACTCATAGGCCTATTAAAGGAAAAGTAAGCCTAGATATTAAATCTAAGGCTCTTATTAGTTATTAACATAAGGGATTAGAAGGAGAGGTTAATCTATAAATTAGAAAGAGGTCTAGCTTAAGAGCTCTAAAGGGCTTAAAAAAACGCAATAAAAACAGAAATAAACATAAGTGAATCCGATTAGCGGATACAAGCCTTTTATTAGCCTAGGCAATAGTTAACCTAGACTTTTCGTTTAGTTTATTTAGTCTCTAGCCTCTTTACCTAGCCTTTAACACAAATTATAGCTTTATTTATATTAATAAAGGTCTTAAGGCTATTATTTAGAGATTCCTTTGTTATTACATTAGCGATATTATTATTGCTATTAATCTAGCGGACTTCATAGATCTCACGGCGTTTGTATAACTATTAAAGGGCTATAATGTTAATTATAAGGCATTTCTCTTTCGTAAAGCCTAGCTTTATAAGGCATTTATATAATAAAAAAGAGTCTATATTGTTATGGACTCAAGCTATAAGCTCGGGTTAAGTCTGGCTCCGGAAAGTACGCGGACTGTGTGTAGCTTAGGTTAAGTCTAGCTCCAGAAAGTACACGGACTATGTATAGCTAGGTTAGGGCTACACGTAAACTACGCATAGGCTACGCATAAGTTACTATAAATCTAGGCGCTATGTAATCACTAGTGTAGTTCCTTTCTTCTTCTATAAGAATAATATTCTTACTTTAAATGCTTATAAGTAAAAGCTATAAGGCTAGTTCTTAATATATATTATTCTTTACTATAGAAATACATTAACTAGTAGATATACTATTGCTATAGGATAGGATAAATACTAATAAGTTAGTAATATTATAACACTTACTTAAATAGTAAGCAAGGTAAATTAAGTACTTAACTAATAAGCATAATATAGCACTTATACTAATTTAGCCTAAGCAAAAACCCCTTCCTACTAGGCCCCCCTTTAATAGTAATAGGGTTTTATTTATAGCTTAAAAAGGCCTAATAGCCTATAAGTTACTTATAGATAAGGATTTTATTAGTAATAAATAGGACTAGTAGTGTTTTATTTACTAGAACCTATCTCCTAAGGTATAGGCATAGGTTATACCTTTCTTTAAAAAGGGCTATTTACTTAACTATTACCTAGAGTAGCTTCTTAAATACCTTAGGGAGATATTTAATAACCCTTATTAATAGGAATTAGCTATTATAGAACTTAATTAGTTAATATAATAATAAAATAAGTGATTTAGTAACTTCTATATTTATTTTAAATAGAAATTAGCTCTAGCTAGGGGGCTTAATTAGTTAGACTTAGTAAAGTTATTTAAGCTATATATAGCACTTAATAAATAAATAAGAGACTATAGTGTAGGTTAGGATATACCCTAGGCTAATTATATTTTTATAATAGCCTGCTATTAAAGCATTACACTAGATATTAAGTCCTACTAATTAGAGGAAAGACACTAGATATAGAGACATAGTAATTAGGCGCCTAACCTAAATAAGACTAAGGCATATAATAAGGACATGCTAATAATAGATATTTAATCTATAGCTATAATAAGGACCTAATAAGGCTCTAGAAAGTCTATAGGACACTAAAGGTTAAGTAATAAAGGGGGCAGTAAATAGGCTAAATAGGTTATATAAGATATGCTTAATACGTGCTATAATAAGGGGAAATGTATATAATATAGCTCCTCTAAGCATTTTATTATAGCATGCTCTTTACGCCCTACTATTTAGCTATAGAAGAAGTCTTCTATTAACGTTTGTAATATAGAGGATATAACTTCTATAGACTTAGATATTAAGTCTGCGGTATAGTTAGGAAAGGAGTAACCCTATTATTAAGTTATTTAATAGGGAATAGGGGAAGAAAGTATAGAGAGGCTTTATAGTATATAGTTATTACTAATAAGGACTATAAAGAGATCTAGAATAATATAGATTTATTCCCCTTCTTAGTTCCTGCTTTAATTAATAAGACTACCTTTATAAATACTTAAGTTAATATAGGCTATAACTACTACGCTACTATAAGTAAATACTTAGTTTAAAAGCTTTAATTAGAATGCCTCCCTCTTCTAACTAAGAGGTTAGTTTGCATAGCTATTAGTGTAAAATAAGGGCGAAAAGAGAGCTATAAGAAATAATTATATATATTACATATTATTTGTTTTTAGTTAGATTTAAATAGATAGGAAACGCTAATTATAGCATATATAATCCTAGGACTAATAAGGTAACTTATCCTTAGTACACTATAGATAGAATAAAATAAAATCACCTTAGATATAACACACTAATAGGTATGCGTGGAATTAGCAAATAGTTTGCATATCTAGGCTATAGTTAATAGAAAGGTTAATTAACCTATAATATTTATCTTAGGTTTAACCTTTACTAGGATAGTATAGTGAGTAAAGAGATAGAAGGAATATATTTAGCTTTGCGCTATAAGCCTATAGGAAATCACATTTATTTTGCAAATTAATGTGACCCTAAAGGCTATAAAGGAGGAGCTTCTTGCTTCCTTACTAAAGGCGCTTTAGGACTTTAAGGATTTGTTTTAGGAAAGTAAGGTAAATATTTTACTACTATACTAAGGGAAGTTAGACTACTATATTTGCCTTAGGTATAATATAAATAGAAATAAACCTAACTTACTATAAGCACTATTATATAATATACCCTAGGAGTATTTACTTAAGATTTAAAAGCAGGTAATAGACTTAATAAATAAGGGTTAGATTTAAGCGAGTTTATTATTAGTAGTAGCCCTAGTGTTATTAGTAAAGAAACCTAGTAGTAGTTAGAGGTTCTATGTAAACTATCACGCCCTAAATAAGATTATAGAATAGAACTATTACCCCTTGCTATTAGTAAAGGAGACACTATATTTATTATTAAAGGTAAGGTAGTTTATAAAGCTAGATATATAATTAGCGTTTTACTATATATATATTACTAAAGGCAAAGAACACTAGATAGTATTTTATATAAGGTTTAGTTTGTTTAAGTAGTTAGTATACCTCTTTAGGTTAGTAAGCGTACTTATAACCTTTTAAAGGTATATTAATAGTGCCTTAAGTAGTATCCTAGGTAATTATATTACCGTGTATCTTAATAATATCCTAGTTTACTTAAGTAAATCACAAAAGGACTATATATAGAAGGTTTATAGTGTACTATCTAGACTATAGTAAGCTAGTCTAAACCTAGATATTAAGAAATATGTGTTTGTAACTAAGGAGGTTAAATACCTTAGGTTTATTATCTAGGTAGGGAAGGTAATTTGCCTAGATAGGGAGAAGATTATAGTAATTTAGGATTAGGAGGCGCTAATAAGGGTCCGTAAAGTCCGTGGGTTTCTTAGATTTGCTAACTTCTACTATAATTTTATACTAAAGTTCTTAGACTTAGTAAGCCCTTTAATTAACTTAATAAAGAAAGGAGCCCTATTTTACTAGATAGAGGAGTGTAATAAGGCTTTTAAGGTATTAAAGGTAGCCTTTATATTATACCTAATTCTAACTTAATAGGATCCTAAGAAAGACACGTTAGTGGAGGTAGATTATTCTAGTATAGCATTAGGGGGTTATCTCTCTTAGTTTAGTAATAATAGTATCTTATACCTAGTAGCCTACTATTTAGCTTAATTATAAGCTGCTTAACGGAATTACACTATTTATAATAAGGAACTACTAGTAATTATTTCCTGCCTTAAGGCATAGTTAGTAAAGCTTTAGAGTGTAAGTAAACTATTTATAATATTAATAGACTATAAAAACCTTAAGTACTTTATAGCGCTAAGGGAGATGTTAGAATAATAGGCATAATAGGCAGAGACTCTAGCACTCTTTAACTTCCACCTATAATATAGGCTAGGTACATAAGCAGAATAACTAGACGCACTATTGCAATATTATCTAGATAAGCTAGAAATAAATAGAGCGAAAACCTTAATTATTTAATCTATAATAAGCCCTATGAAATTTAGCTTTAAGAGAGGATAATCACGTATTTGCCTTAAGCCTATTATAGTAATAGAAGGGGTTGTTATAGATACTAGTTTAGCCCTGTTAAGGAGTCTTCTTACTAGTAAGTTATTATTTGCAGATAAATACCTCTAATCCCTATAGGACTAGTCCGTGACCTAGGATAAAGCTTATAGGTTATAGGTTAACATAGTAGCAATAGGGGCTAGGAAGTTCCTAGATGCTACTAATATAAGAGAGTAAATTACGGACTATTAGATTAGCGTAAAAGGGGCGCTTTAATTCTAAGGGCGAACATAGGTTCCTAAATAGGAACTACTAACTATAATATTAATATAATAGGTTTATAACTTACCCTTATTAGGTTACCTAGGGTAGAATATAACTTTTAAGGCACTTTAAAGGGACTTCTATTAGGATAGTATGTTATAGGATATAGCTTATTTTGTACAGAACTGCTACTATTATAAAGGGAGGAAGAGCTAGTAACTACAATAAGGCTTGTTAAAACTAATCCTACTGCTAGATAGGTACTAGTTGTAAATATCTATTAACTTTATAACTAACCTTCTAGCCTAGGGTTAGGAGTAGCTAAGGTTCCTAATAGTTATTACGGATTAGCTATCTAAGTACGTTTAGTTAAAGGCAATAACATTAATAGCAGCTAAGGCATGTGCGAAATGATTTAAGTATTACTAGTAGCGCTTCTATAGGTTCCCTACACAGATTATCACAGACTATAGGTTAGATTAGCTTAGTAATTTCTAGACTAAACTTTATAAGAAAGTAGGCATATAATAATTACTTTCTATATTACACCACCTGTAAATAGATAGTGGCACAGAGAGGGCTAACTAGGAGGTATAAGCTATTTTACACATAATACTATCTTTCTCCTAGTTTAAATAGCTAGACTACTTACTAGCCTATTAACTAGTATTAAATAATAGGGACTTATTAGTAACTAGAGTAAGCGTGAATATAGCCTTATATAGGTTTAATATGCCTATGATTTAGGAGTTATTTACCACAGGACTATTTATAATATTAGTAAAGGGAAGGGCTTAGGCCTTCTTATAGCACCTAAAGGATAGCATGGATTTAATATAGGCTATAATAGCTTTTATTTAGTAGTAGCAATAAAAGGAGACAAATAGTAGCCATAGGCTAGTAGAGCAATTCTAGGTTAGGGACTATATATAGCTTAGTCTTTATAATATTAAAATAAACTAACCTTATAAGAAGTTAGACTAGGTTATAGCTAAATATAAGGTGCTTAAGGTCCCCACGCCTTTAACTATTAAACTAGATATCCTAAGGGGACTATACCCTATCTTTTATGTTAACCTAGTATAGCGTGCGGTAAGTAATCCTCTGCTAAGTTAGAAACTAGCTAATAAACAACTGCTACTAGACCTAGTTATAATAGATACTAATAATAATCTCTTAGAGTTTTAGGTAGAGGAAATTTTAGTAGCTAAGAACGCGCTAGGTTAAGGTTTAAACTAGAATATCTTAGTTAAATAGAAAGGCTATATCTAGCTAACGTAAGAACTATTAGAAGGCTTATAAGATATAAAGGCACTTAATTAATTTAAGTTATAATAGGGCAATATATAGACAAATAATAGCCCTAAAAGGGTGTGATTTAATTTAGCTATAGAAAATTAATATAACTAGTTTCCCTTTAGTATACACCCACTTTAGCGCTAAGTTTCTACCTAAATAAAAATTAAATAGGAAAGGGGGGGGCTACTGCTATTTCCTTTATAGTATTAGTATTCCTCCTCTATAGTGTAAGCTAATGCCACTATGTTTTTAGCTAGGACATAGGTATTAGCTAATATTTATTGTACCTAGGCGTTGCCCTACTCCTATGCAGAGATTAACTAGGTTAAGTTATTGTTTATAGTTTATATACTATAAAAAAATTTAGCAGCTAGGTTATTATAGCCCTAGTAGGTAAGGGTGGTATTAGTAAGCATAAGTTACTATGCCTTAGATACTCCCTAGGCATAGGCAGCACCTATAGGAGAGGAGGCTAGAGATTAGGCCTTAGCTAGATTAATTTAAGCTATAGCTAATATACTATTAAATTACTTTTAGTAATAAATAAAGGTTTTTATTAGGATAGTGTATTATCCCTTAATAGATATAGTTTGCTTTATAGCTAGGGTTTTAATAGCTTATCTAGTAGCTAAAAGGTTCTTAAGATACTTAAATATATAATAGAGTTTTAGGTTAGCGCTATAGAGGTATATCTCCTAAATATATAAATAATAGGTAACTTAGTAAGGGGCGTAGGCCTAGTTTACGCCTAGGGCGTATATATATTCTCCTTTAGTGCAGAGGTTATTTATATAAGGGCTATAGGGGAACTTATACTCTTTACTATTAAAGAGGGCCTTATTATCTAAGTTACCTTCTAAGATATACTTACTAAGGTAAGTGCCCTTACCTAGGCTAGGAGGAGGAGGAGGAGGTAGGGGAGGTAGGGTAGCGCTAGTAAGGGCTAGGATAATAGTAAGATTAGATATAGTAAAGGTAGAAAGGGAATAAAAAGGGGGATAGATAATTATTTAGGCTTAAGGAGAGAGGATAAGAAGGATACATAAGGAGATATTATAATAATAATAGGTTATAAGAGTTTAGAATTATAAGGGGGGATAGGAATATTTATATTTCTAAGGGTATAAGGTCTAGCTCTAGCTAGAGTATATATTATTTACTTTTAAAAGGCAGGCTAGAGATAAATAGGGGTAATACGTTATATAATTATCTAATAGCTAGTTAGTAATAAGGGTATTACTTATGGTAAAGTTAGGATTTTATAGGTAAAGGTAAGATTATAAAATAGCTATAAAGGTAAGGGAGTAAGTAAGGCATAGAGATAGCTAGTAGTGGGTTTAAAAATAGGGTAGGCTAGTGTTTTTAGAGGTAAGGTTAGAGTAAAGTAAATCTACCTATATAATAGAGAAGGTTAGAGTAGGGCAGACTTACGCTAAAAATTTTTATAGCCTATATAAAGGACCTATAGCCCTATAGTATATGCTACTTAAGGGGGCGTAGTCTTTACCTATACTAAAGGGCACCCTACTTAATAGGATATAGTCTTTACCTACACTAAGGTTAGTTCCTATATATAGGGGGACTATAATCTTATTACTTACTTATTTTTAACTAAAAAGGAGAAAAGAGAGGTAAGTAAGGGGGTATATTATAGACTTAAGCTATAAGCTTAGGTTAAGTCTAGCTCTAGAAAGTACGTAAACTATGTGTGGATTAGGTTAAGTCTAGCTCTAGAAAGTATGCGGACTATGTGTGGCTAGGTTAGGGCTACACGCGAACTACGCATAGGCTATATATAAGTTACTATAAATCCGGGCGCTGTGTAACTACTAGTGTAGTTTCTTTCTTCTTCTATAAGAATAATATTCTTACTTTAAACGCTTATAAGCAGAAGCCATAAGGCTAGTTCTTAACATATATAGATAATTATTAGGATGCGATTAATCTTCAGTTAGTCCGTGATTATATATAGAGTTATAGTAATTACATTAGCTATATTAGCACCTTATACCATTACGTATAATTTAGAAGCAAGGGCGCTATAGGTTACACGCTTGCTCTTCGTTAAGCTATACATAATAATATTGCCTTTTAAGGTAAATGTGTTATCTTTTGCCTTTTTATTACTAATAATAATCACATATCCTATCTAGGAACTTAGATCTTTGTTATTAGCAAGAGATCCATCTATAAACACAAATAACTTCGCGCTCTTAAGGTCTAGAGGGATGTAATATAGACCTTATTCTTAATGTTAGATTTGCTAATTAAGGCGTTTATTTAATTAAGTTATATTATTAGTAGTAAGTTCTTAGTGTTACGCAGTAATTAATAGGTTATAGAGGGCTTTAGGTTAACAAACAGTTATAATATAACTCCCTCGTGCTTATTGTTTAACGTAATCTTATTTTACGGTTAGTGACTTTAGGTTAATTTACTTAATCTTCTTACTTTAACCTTTCTAACGTAGTTCTATCAAATTATTAGCGTTTTACGTAAGGATATAACTATTAAAGATAAGGGGATTTTTAGCTAATATCTTCTGCTTTAGTTTCGCTAAGAAATTTGCCTTCTTAAGTTCTCTCTCTTTAAGATTATAGAAATCCTAGTCACTAAGGCCTAGCGTATTATCCATTTATATTCTAACTACTCTAAAGAGGTTATTATCTTTTAAAGCGGTAATTAACAAGTATAGGTTATAGGTTAAGGTTATTATATTAAGATAGTCTCTGTCATAATAGAAGTAGGTTACAAACTAGTGAGTTCTTGCTTTTATAATTCCATACAAAGGCTTAATAACTTCTATTATAATTCCTTTAGGAAATAAATATACTATCTATTTAGGCAACATAGCGATAATTAATCTTACAAGCTGTGTTTTCGATTGCATGTACGCCTATGTGATATCTCGAATCCATAGGATAATGCCTTTAAATCTAAGCAATAGTGCTATTATAACAATTAATCATTAACTTAACCGTTAGATCGTTAGGGATTAGGTTAGAATAAATTCCTTCCCTTTATTATTTATCCCTTAGATCACAAGTTATAACTTTTCGTATAGCGTAGCTATTCCTTTGCCCTTTACTTCTCTCACTATACAAGATTTAAAGAGTCTCTTATTACCGTGTTTAGCAGGGTTAAACATCGTGAATCTAAATATATCTTAGGCTTATAAAGCATTAATCTTAGCTTAATCTAATAACTTAAAGGGCTTGCCTAGGGTTATAATCTTCCCTTCCTAGCATAACTAAAGGGCTAGATCCTAATTAGCTTCTTCCTTTGCTATAAGAAACGTTTTGCTTAACTTACTATTAGCTATAATTTCCTTTATTAATGCTTTCTCTTAGTCTTTATTTACTAGGTAATTAGTTATAGTAAATAGAGTATTAATTCCTTTAAGGTTAAATTAAACTATAAGCTTCTTTTATAGTCTATTACGCTTTCTTCTAACTTATAGGGCTTCTTTGCTTAAAGCTTCTAGGGTAGTTTCCTTAATAGTAGGCTTGTTATCTTCTGTAGCCTAGTTATTATCTTTAGGCGCTAATTCTAGGGTTTCTTTAGCTTAGTATAGATTATAATAATATGGTTTTATAACTATTAACTAGAATCTAGTTAGTCCTTAGGGTAATTAAAGGGTATAGGTCTCTTTATTAGTAGTAAGAAGCTTATAAGGGCTATGCTATCTATCTTTCTCTCTCTAAACGCGTATATCTAACTATAGCGGAAGTTAGTGCGTTAGCAAAGTATCTAGGCTATTCTAGGTTTATAAAGCATTATAAACTTACTATTTTACTAGAAGTTATTAGACTTTATTAGTAGCTTTGCAAATTACTTTAGCTTATTAAATAATAGATACACTTAGTGGTAACTTATTAGTTATCCTTAGGTATATACTAAAAACAAGAAGGGTTAGTATAAGGCTATTTAGCCCTGCTACATTATTTATAGCTTTTATAGCTATCTAAAGTTACTATTTAGGCGTAAGGTCTTAACCTATAGAGTCTATAATAAATATATAGGCTTGCCTTAATAGTCCGTAATAGTGTTTAACCTTTCTAACGCTATTATAAGCTTTAACTAGAACTTTGTTAATCTTGATTAATAGTAGTCATACGTAATACTTAAATTCTAATAATATAAAGTTCTTTCTAGCATTATGGATAATCTAATCTAGAGGGCCTAGATAGGTATTAATCTAGTATTCACGCAGAGCGTTCCAAATATCACAAGCTTTCTGCTTGTTTAAATTAAGGAATTAGGCTACTTAAAACAAAGTTATAGAATTAATAACGTGAAGAACTAGTTAGCTATTAATCTAAATAATATTAACGATAATCTTGTAGTTAAATTCGTGATTATCTTTAACTATAAACTTAAATTTACCTAGAGCCTTTCCGTTCATTTAGTAATAGTAGCAAATTTTAGTTAATCGTTTAATGGCTTTAGTCTTAATGTTATAACTAGCTTATTATAGTATCTTTGTAAGCCATTAAACTAATAGATATCCAAATCAACAATATAATTAACGAATTTCCGTCTCTAATATGTGAAAGGCTACTATTTCTTTAGCTTCTAGAGTCCACTAAAGGTGTCCCTATTTCCTAATAATAGGAACAATCTTATTGCCTTAGATTAATACGTTCGCGAGGTTATTAACCTTAACGCGTAATCTATCTATATTATCTAAAGAGAATAGGAAGGGTGTATGTGTATTAACCACATAAAAAGAAATATCGCCTAGCTCTATTAGTACATTAACTACTCCTTATGTAGTTACTTTACTAGCACTAAATTTAATTATCTTCTCTAGAGTTATTTTAATCTTTAGTAATAGCATTAATCTTAGTAAAGCTTACACTTATGTAATTCTAGCTATTAATATGCCTAAAGCTCCTATATTAGGCATAATTCCTTAGAAGACTTCTTTAGAGTAATGTTTCTCTAAAACATAAGAGGTCTTTACTTTATTAAAGGGATTATGTTTAAGGTAAGCGTGTTTAAATGCTTAATCTCTTAAGGTTATAATAACATTACTATTATCTAGTTATAATCCTAATGTAAAGAATTATATAATACTTAGTTAGTTAAACTTTAACGTGGAGGTCTCTTTAGCGTTATTATCCTTGTCTTTGTTATTATTAGATTTAATAAAAGCTTTAGCTAATTCCTATGCTCCTTTAGCAAGGTTATCTATTTCCTTAGGTCCTTAGCCTTTGTAGGCTATAAGGAATGCTTAGAACTTTCTCTCTATAGTCTTTCTCTAAATAATTTATTAACTAATAACCATTCTTATTATAGATATAGTATTTGCTATAGCTATAGCCTTAGTTATAATAGCTATAGCCTTTGCCTTAACCTTATTAATTATATAGTTAATTATAATAGCGGTCTATAAATATTACCTCTAAATCATTAGCATTAGTAGTATTAACAGTACTTTAATTAAATTAGGTAGCTAATATATTAGCTTTAGCAATAGATATTAATTTATAGAGGTCTCTAGCAAGTCCTTTAAAACTAGGTGAATAATTGTATTTAGCTTGCCTACACTCTAGAACACTAGAAATCGCGCTTAAGGTCTAATAATAAAGCTTTGTATTAACTATTAATCAGGGAAAAAGTCCTCTATAAACACGCTTAAGGGTTATAAGCAAAATCTTAAGACAATCTAGCTTGGATTTATTAGGATTCTAAGCAATAATATTCTTAAGTGTTATGTTATTTTATTCTTTGTAATAGAACTATTAGTTGCTTTTCGTTTTAAAGCGTTAACGGATATTATTAACTATTTGTTTATATATAAGACCTTTATTTACTAAATTAATTAAGGTAATACTATTTAGCATTACCTAAGAGCATAATTAGAAGGGCCTTATGTATGTATTCTTACGGAAGGTTTATTCTGTTATATTTATTCTAGAATAGGTTAACTTTTAGTATAAGGAAGTTATATATCTTCCTACTATAATAATTATTATCCTTATATTCTTTTATAAGTTCTAAGATCTTTCTTATAATTTAGTCTTTAGAGGGGATTATTAAGGCTAGCATAACTTAAGCTAGTTATAGCTATTAAACTAGTTACTCTAGGGCAATTAGTGGAATTATTAGCAGTTAAGGTGTGTTTTTTCTTAAAGGTAATTATATAGTAGGAGGGTTATTAATAGGAGGATTATAAAGCAAAGGGTTATAAAGAGAGGGAGTGTAAATAAGAGGGCTTGTAATAGGAGGGTTATTAAGGGTAGGATTATTAATAGAAAGGAATTTGCTAGTAGCTATCTGCTTTGTAATTTCGTTCTTAGGCTATTATGACATTATATCTTCTTTAAGAACTTAGACTAATAATTTAATAATCTTATTGCTTTAATTCTAAATAATATAAACGCTGTCTTTACGGAGGCAGTCTTGTAATTCGCACACTAAGGGTTATAAAGCTTAGTTAAGCGTTTCTTTAGTCTAGCTATTAAGGTTATTACAGAAGATCTCCTATAGGGCAAGATCTTTATATTAGCCGCTCTTGTAAACGTTAATTATCTATGTAATATAGTTATTAAGCTCCTAATCCTTAGCAGTCTAAGGGTCTAGTTCTCTAGAGCTCTCCTAGTTAGTTATAATAGCTAAGGTATGTTTTTAAAGTTATTAAGGTAAGGTAAACTTATTAGGTCTTTTAGGGTCTATAGATTAAGTAGGCTACTTTCCCTTTATAGTCTATAATAACACTTATTTATTATTAGAAAGTGTTATTATATTATGTGGTTTAGCTATTAAGGCTAATGGATTTTTTAACTAGTAGGGGTTAAGTTAATCTTAGGTTTAAGATGTTATATGTGGCTATAAACTTCTTAGTTAGTTAATTATTTTTCTCGTAATAGACAATAGAATTAATTCCTCTATTAATAGCTCTAAACTTAATAATAGAAAAAAAATCAAATTCCTTAGAAGCCTAATATCTAGTATCTAGAGTCTATCTTCCTTTAGCACGCTTCCTTAGTTAACTAAAGGAAGGTCTTTTCTTAAGTAATTCCTTACTTATCTATGGTTTTTTAACTACTAATTAGTGTTAGTACTGTTAAGGCTATTATAACATTATACACTAGTACATAAAGGGTCTAATTTAAAGGTATATTAGTAGTTAATTCTTTAAGCTATCTAGAGGGCTATGTAACTAAAGGAAAAGGGATTATAAGTTACATACATGCCTCACGTACAGGTGCAGCTAATCATAGAGCAGCGTTGCCGCACGTGCTCCACTTCCCCCAGTGGTCAACCTAGCGTTAACCTGGATGTCGCAACAACTATTAAATATATTTATATTAAAGTAAACTTTAAGTTTTCCTTTATTCTTTTTAAATATAAAATAATTTTTACTATATAAATAATTATATAGATCTTACCTTTTATTATTTACTATAGTAATATAGGCTAATCTTATATTAGTTATAGTTAAAACTAGATATATTTAATATAATCCTAAGTAAAGTTTAAGGTATAAATATATAAGAAACTAATTATTTATTATTTTACTATTTACCTTAGTATACTAAAAGATTTTTAATATAAATTTATAAAAAGATACCTTATTTATAATATTCTCTTTAGTATACTTTGCTTTATTAAGCTATACTATTATATCCTAGACTTAAATACTAAATTCCTTATAAACTACCTTAAAAATAGTTAATATATTACTAAATATAGTATTTTATTCTTCTAAATTAAGATACTACTAGTACTATACTATTACATCTCCTTAGAATAATATCTAGATCTTTTTCTAAATAATATCCTATTAGCTAGGGTTAGTATAGTATAAGTAATCTTTAATAGCTTAAACCTATAATTTAATATTATAAAAAATAGTGTACTTTTTATTATATATAATAAGGTCTTTATTAGCCTTTTCTAACTTATTATAAAGTTTAAAGTATTTAATATTTATAATCTTCTATATTAAATCTATATTCTATTTTCTATTTTCTATTTATTAGCTATACTAATCCTAATTAGATACTAGATCTACCTTTCTCTAAGTTCTAGAATTAGTATACTATTCTTAGTCTAGGGCATATAAAGTTTACTACTATATCTAGGGTAAATTTACTTACTTCTATATAAATCCTTATTAGTACTATAGTTACTAGTACTATAGTTACTAGTACTATAGATATATTAGTTATGCTAATAGTCCTACTCTAGTATTTAAATACTATAAATATATTAGTTATACTAATAGTCCTACTCTAGTATCTAGATAGCCACTATACTAACCCTAGTTATTTTATAAATATAATATTCCCTAGGTAGTATTTCGCGCTAATAGTGTTAAACTAGCTAAGGTACTTATACTTTATAAGCTTCTAATTTTAGTTATTAATCTTATTACTAGCTAGTTTATTCCTAATATAACTTTACTTATTATAGCTTACTATATAACTTCTTACTATTCTATTATTTCCTAGAATATCCTAGTAATATTAAATTTACTAGTCTTAGTATAAATCTCTCCTAAAGCTAGTAAGTTCTTTAAGGATCCTAACTAGGGGTTATAAAGGTCCTCTAAATCTAGTAAATTCCCTAAGGGTCTTAGTTCTAGGTTTTCTATGTATAACTTTATTAGCTAGTTAGGGGATTTAGTATACTAAATAGTAATATTATCTTTAGGATAGTTTTTAATTCCCTTTTCTTTATTACTTTTATTCTTTCTTATACTATTCTTAGTTTTAGTAATTATAGTACTATAAGTAAGGCTAGTAATTCCTTTAGATTATCTCTTTAATACCTTACTACTTTCTAATCTATTAAATTTATTAAGAAATCCTTTAGATTTAGCTTTATAGATATATATTTTAACTTCTCTCTAAGTAAGGTATATAGCTTATAAATTTATTAGGTTTTAATAAATAAGGAGCTCTTAATACATTAGATATTTATATCTTTTAAGTACTTTATTATTAAATTTATATTTTATAAGTTTAATTAAATCTTACTATTCTTTAAGTTTAATAAGTTATTATTTTTAATACTTAAAAGCTAGGTTTACCTTATTAAAAACTTAAAACTAGTAAATAAGTTATAGTTTATTTTTAGTAACTAGGAATATAGGCTAAAGGTCTATAAAATAATATTATAAATAGTTAGTTTTAGATATAGAGTTTTTATTTCTAGGTTTCTAAAAGGGTATAATAAAAAAATCTTTAATTACTACTATATACTATATATAGGTTTAGTATAATATAAGGTAAATCTATTAAAGAGGCTAATAGACTTATAGTTATAAAGTTATACTAAGTTTACTAGTAAAAGCTACTATTAGGGATATAGTATAATATAAGAAGTAAGTTAATTCTATTTTAGAGAAGTCTAAATCTAGCCTTATAAGAGCTACCTTTATGTTTTACTATGTAATAAATAGCTTACTTTCTTTTCTTAATACTTTCTTTTTAATAAATAAATTATAAAGAAAATATTTAAGCTTATAAAGATATATAAGAATAAAGACTACTATAGTAAAAAGCTATATAACTTTCTTATACTAAAGATTACCCTTTTTAAGAGTAAATATAACTAAATTAACCTCCTTAGATTTTACTTTAGTAAAGTATTCCTTATTAAACTAATAAAAAATACTAAATAATACTTTCTTAACTACCTTTTTAGTAAAAACCTTTTTTATAAAGAGATAATTATAAATATTTATTAATACTTTTAAATAAAAAGTAACTAATAATTTTGTTATTATAAATAAAGTAATATAACCCTTAAGAATATTATTACTTAAAACCTTAAGAAAAATAAGCTTAAGTACCTTAAGATTTTATTAATTACTTTAAAAAAAGTTTATAAAGAATTATACCTTTTTAATATAGTAAATATAAAGCTTTATAAGTAAACCTTAAATATAGTCTTTAGTATTTCTAAATATTAAGTAATAAAGTATATATATATACTAGGTTTTAAAAGCCTTATTAGTAATCTCTATAAATTAATTATAATTATAAAGAGTAATATAAGAAGTACTTAATACTACTAGTAATAGGAAGAAAACCTATTAAAAGCTATATTTATAAACTACTAATATAGCTAATAAAATTAAAAAGACTAAGGAAAAAAAGGTTATTATAGTAATTTTAAGTAGCCTAAGTAATACTTTATCTATAGTAAGAATAATTATTAGTTTTTAAACTATACTCATACTAAGTATTAAAAAAAAAATGAGATAGTAAGTTAGTAAGAATTATTACTTACTTTCTTTAGAAAAGAAGTTTTAAGTATTCTTTACTATATTTAAAGGTAATACTAATAATAAAATAAAGAAAGTAAAAGACTAGAAATTATAGCTTAAAACCTATACTTAGGTATAAAATAATAATAATATTAATATTAAGAAGAAGCTACTATTAAAGGTATATCTTAGTATTATATAGTTTTTTTATTTAAGTTTACTAATAATAGATAATATTAGTATACTTATAATACTTAAGAATTAGGCTTTGTAATATACCTTACTTAAGTAAAAGCTATACCTTAAGGAGGCTTTTAATAAGGATTATTTAATTTATTATACCTTTAAAAAATACTATTTTAAAGAAGTCTTTAGAGAAATTATACTAGATATAGAAGCCTTAGGCTAGTTAACTACTAGTTAGATATAAGTAAAAGCCCTTTTAAAATTAATACTATTATTAAAGATTAAATCTTATAACCTAGAAGTTATTAACTTTAGCACTAGATTAGTAACTATATATAGTGTAATATATATACTAATAAAGCTTAGTTTAATTAACTTTTATATTCTTAATATTACTATACCCTTTCTCTTTTCCTTAACTAATATAAACCTTATAAAGGTTAAGATAAATAACCTTACTAATATACTAATTTAAGGTAATAATTCTATACTTATTATATATAAATAAGGCTATTCTTAGTAGCTACTAAAGCTAAAAGAGATTACTATATTTTATTTATTAAAAAAAGAGATTTATTAACTTTACTAAAGATTTAGTTACTTTTTAATTTAATACCTTATAAAGATCCTTTAATAGGCTAGTTATAATATTAAAGACTATATAATTAAGAAGCTTACTAAGGTTTATTATTATTATTAAATAAATAAAAAAGCTTCTTATTAAGAACTAGCCTTATAGCTTTTACTTATAAGTATTTAAAGTAAGAATATTATTCTTATAAAAAAAGAAAGAAACTATACTAGTAGTTATATAATACCTAGATTTATAGTAACTTATATATAGCCTATATGTAGTTTATATATAGCCTTAGTATAGCCCTAACCTAGCTATATATAGTTTATATTCTTTTTAAAGCTAGACTTAACCTAAGCTTATAGCTTAAGTTTATAATATACCCTCTTACTGACCTTTTCCTTTCCCTTTCTAGTTAAAAATAAGTAAGTAATAAGTGTAATTCCCTTATATATAAGCACTTACTTTAGTATAAGTAAAGACTATATTTTACTAAGTAAGGTACCTTTTAGTATAAGTAAAGACTATATCCTATTAAGTAGTATATACTATAGGCTATAAATTTATTATATAAGCTATAAAAATTTTTAGTATAGGTTTACCTTACTCTAACTTTTTTTATTATATAGGTAAATTTACTTTATTTTAACCTTACCTCTAAGAGCACTAGCTTACCTTATTTTTATGCTTACTACTAGCTATTTCTATACCTTACTTACTTTCTTACCTTTATAACTACTTTATAATCTTACCTTTACTTACTAAATCCTAACTTTACTTTAAGTAATACCTT
This sequence comes from Epichloe sp. AL9924, assembly GCA_000729825.1. Lineage (NCBI taxonomy): Eukaryota > Fungi > Ascomycota > Sordariomycetes > Hypocreales > Clavicipitaceae > Epichloe > Epichloe sp. AL9924. The sequence continues at coordinate 20,652 of JFGW01000384.1, forward strand.
TATTACTTACTAGATATTAGATAATTGTATTGTATTACCCTTATTTATCCCTAGCTTACCTTTATAAATATAAATAATATATACTTTAACTAAAGCTAGACCTTATACCTTTAGAAATATAAATATTTTTATCTCTCTCTTATAATTTTAAACTCTTATATTTTTATTATTATTATAATATTTCCTTATATATCCTTTTTATTCCCTTTTTTTAAGCCTAAATAATTATTTATTTCTCTTTTTATTCCCTTTTATCTCTAATATAACTAATATTACTATTATCCTAGCCCCTTTTAAAGCTACTTTACCTTTATTACTTTCTTTTTCTTTTACTAGCCTAGGTAAAGGTACTTACCTTAGTAAGTATATTCTTAAGAGTAACTTTAATAATAAAGCTTTTTTTAATAATAAGAAGTATAAATTCCTTTATAGTCCTTATATAAATAACCTCTAAACTAAAGAAAAATATATATATACCCTAGGTATAAACTAGGCTTATATCCCTTACTATATTACTTATTATTTATATATTTAGAAGATATACCTTTATAGTACTAACTAAAGACTCTATTATATATTTAAGTATTTTAAGAACCTTTTAGCTACTAAATAAGCTATTAAAACCCTAACTATAAAGTAAACTATATTTATTAAAAAATAATATATTATTTTAATAAAAACTTTTATTTATTACTAAAAGTAATTTAATAGTATATTAGCTATAACTTAAATTAATTTAGCTAAGGCCTAACCTTTAGCCTTTTTTTCTATAAGTATTACTTATACTTAAAAAGTATTTAAAGTATAGTAACTTATACTTACTAATACTACCCTTACTTACTAAGGCTATAATAACCTAGTTACTAAATTTTTTTATAGTATATAAACTATAAATAATAACTTAACCTAGTTAATCTTTATATAAAAGTAAGGTAATACCTAGGTATAATAAATATTAGCTAATACTTATATCCTAGCTAAAACTATAGTAATATTAGCCTATGTTATAAAAAAAGAATACTAATACTATAAAGGAAATAATAGTAATCCCCCTTTTTTCTAATTAATTTTTATTTAAATAAATACTTAGTGCTAAAGTATATATATACTAAAGGGAAACTAGGTATATTAAATTTTTATAGCTAAATTAAATTATACCCTTTTAGGGCTATTATTTATTTATATATTACCTTATTATAATTTAAATTAGTTAAGTGCCTTTATATCTTATATACTTTCTAATAGTTCCTAAGTTAGCTAAATATACCTTTTTTACTTAACTAATATATTTTAGTTTAATCCTTAACCTAGTATATTCTTACCTATAAGAATTTCCTTTACTTAATACTTTAAGAGGTTATTATTAGTATTTATTATAATAAGATTTAGTAATAGTTATTTATCAGCTAGTTTCTAACTTAATAAAGGGTTCTTTACTATATACTATACTAGGTTAATATAAAAGATAAGATATAGTCCCCTTAAAATATCTAGCTTAATAGTTAGAGATATAAGAACCTTAAGCACCTTATATTTAGCTATAACCTAGTCTAGCCTTTTATAAGGTTAGTTTATTTTAGTATTATAAAGACTAAGCTATATATAGTCCCTAACCTAGAATTACTTTACTAGCCTATAGCTACTATTTATTTTCTCTTATTACTACTACTAAATAAAAGCTATTATAGCTTATATTAAATCTATACTATTCTTTAAATACTATAAGAAAGCCTAAGCCCTTCTCTTTACTAATATTATAAATAGTTCTATAGTAAATAACTCCTAAATTATAGATATATTAAACCTATATAAGGCTATATTTATACTTACTTTAGTTACTAAAAAGTCCTTATTATTTAATATTAGTTAATAGGCTAGTAAATAGTCTAGCTTTTTAAACTAGAAGAAAGATAGTATTATATATAAAATTACTTATACTTTCTAGTTAGCTCTCTTTATACTACTATTTATTTATAAGTAATATAATATAAAAAGTAATTATTATATACTAACTTCTTTATAAAGTTTAGTTTAGAAAGTACTAAGCTAATCTAACCTATAGTTTATAATAATTTATATATAAAACCTATAGAAATACTACTAGTAATACTTAAATTATTTTATATATACCTTAGCTATTATTAATATTATTACCTTTAACTAAATATACTTAGATAGTTAATTTATAATAACTATTAGGAACTATAGGTACTCTTAACCCTAGGCTAAAAGGTTAGTTATAAAGTTAAT
>JFGW01000385.1:0-22854 GCA_000729825.1 Epichloe sp. AL9924
AAAAAAGAGAAAAAGAGAAAAAGAGAAATCTAGCTAGGAGAGAAAAGGGGGAAAAGTAAGTCTTATAGTGTAAAGCTACTATAAGCGGTATAGGGTTACCTATAATATAGCTAATTACATTGCGTGCATCCCTTTAGTGGACCTACCTTTAGCCACGGTTAGACTAACTATTGTCCGAAGGTCCGAAGGAAGCCACAATAGGGATTAGTTATAGACTATTTAAGTCTAATTACCCTAAAAGCTAAGAATAAAGATATATATATATTAATTACTATAGACTATATAATAAGATTTATATTAGGATAATCCTATATTAAAGTAATAGGTAATTTAGTTACACTAGCTTAGGATAAAAGCTAGAGCCTAAGATTTAGGTAGCTAAGAAAAATGTATTATAATAATAGTTTATATTTTAAAAACTTAATATTTTAAGCTACTTTAAAGAAATATAAAATAGATATAATATATAGACTAGTCTTATATTTATTATTAATAGGATTAGCTAAATAAAATATAAGACTTATTAAAGGATAATTAATAAAATAAGCTATTAAAAGAGATAGAGTTTCCCTAGACTCCTAGAATTAAGTAATCCTAAGTATTATAGTAGTAATTAATAATTAGTATATATTAAGTATTAGAATAAGCCTAGTAATATCTATATTAGGATTTAAACTATTTATAAAATATATAGGAGTTAAAGAACTAAAACTATTTAACTTTAAGAATCTAGAGTTAATAAATAATCTAGAACTAGTATAAGAAACTAATCTATAAAATCTAGACTTATAAGAAGAAAGAAAAGAGTTAGTTTAAATATAAAAGGTAAATAATTAGAAAAATACTATAAAACCTAGATAAAGCTTTAAGATAAGAAATCTTATATAAAAGAAAATAAATAAAGAAAATAAGTTAAAAAAGAAGTTTTATAAAACGTAGGGAAAGTTATTTAAGGTTATTTAAAGGGTATCTTTAGTAATATATAAAATTAAACTTATTAAGGGAGAAATAGTAAGGAAAATCTATTTAAATAACTTAAAACTCTATATCCTATATCTAAAGAAACTTTAATTACTAAGACTAAATACTTAGGATTTACCTAAATAAGGAATAATAGATTATATAGACCTAAAGAAAGATAAAGTATTATAATAGAAAAGAATATAATATTAGGGTTAATACTAAGGGAATCCCCTCTAGCCTATTAGGTAAAGAAATAGCTTATATAATTATAGTAGTAATAGTTATAGGACCGCACTAGCTAGCTTAAATAGTAATTAACTATTATTATTACCCTAATCATTTTAGTATGACTTTAGGGGATGGATGGACGCGGATGGACGCAAATGGACGCGGATGAGATGCCATGGTACAGCCCGCCACGGTAATACCCGTCTACCAGGCCAGACAGATCAGACAGATGCGCACCACACTATTACCATAAAAGCTGCGCGCGGCTATTACGGGTAGTGCTTCCGGCCATTGATAAGCAATTGCAAGGTGCAATGCTAGCAGCTACTAGCATTGACAGATCCTTTGATACTCGTATAATGTGAGGCGCTGTGGACGGGGACTGGGAGCCCTAGGTGACAGGTCTTATAATCGATTGTAAGGTGCAATGTCAGCAGCTGCAAGTAGATGTAGATTTATGAATCATTGAGGGGTTTTACTATTCACGCAAACCAGCTATACACAATATCGAGGAAATGGCCTTACGGCCCTGGGGCTGGAACACTACCCTTTCGTCCTCCATCAGTCCGAATGACTTGACACTCGCATACTATTAAGCATATATATGCTCGTTTATCGCAGCTACTATTAGGGGTGCGCACTCCGTTTTTGGCCATTTGTTATTAGGGTGTGATCCACGAGCCGATACAAACTTTGCACAGGTGCAAAACGCACATAACCGGACGCGCATATTAATATCTATAGGTTTAAGCTATAGGTGAAATTACACGCTATGACTACAGCAGGCATTATAACAGTAAAAATTAATTAATAGACGCAAGCTACACTAAATTCACATATAACTTATACTATGCAAAGCCGGTGCAAACTTTGTGCTGGCTCGTGAATCACACCCTTGGCAATGAGCATATACTCCGTATGCTCAACAATTACGATCCCAGTCGTATTACCTTGCGAATGAAATATAGCTCATGAATTTAACCCGATTGCACGATGCTGCAGCACATTCGGACTTGCTTGGCTTGACTGGCATTAACACCTCTTTCCCGGTACGACTTCTATGGCAGTTCTATGGTGTTGTTGCTTAGCCGCTTGAACAGCGACACCAGTACTGGGTTTTTGGCCTCGACCAGGGACTCTGATGTGAGAATCCATTGGCACATACTCCATGAGAGACGGCAGATCCTGAACAATGTCGCTGCCTCGCATGCAGTGCGTGGGCTTGATGGTCATCTACAAGTACCCTTCTCCTCCCGTCCACATGATCGCCATTACCTCTACTCACCAGCTCAGTCAGGTCAAATTCATCACTTCGGGCAGTACACTTCAACATTAATACTCTGACCTATTGGTACAAATTCAGCTGCACACGAGCATCTACCAAAATGACATTCAAGACATTCAAGACATTGAACCTTGCCCTTGTCAGCCTCCTCAGCATAGGACTTGCAGCTTCTGGTCAGTCTGTTGACTTTGAAGCCTCCGACGTGGTCAAACCCGGCTCTACATTCTCTTCTTGGGCTACAGATACCCCTGCGTGGATTACGTCTATCGACAAAGCAGAAGTCGAGACCCGAGATCTCGAAGTCCGAGCTACCTATATATCTCCTCACATCAGGCGAGCCTTTGCCGTTGGCTTTGGCTCCTCTATTATCGATGGCGCGGTTTGGATGTTCGATATGTGGATTGAAAAATTAGCGGATGCTGCGAGGTTGGAAGGTAGAACAATATTTGGCAGCGAGAATTTACAACCAACGACTATTACAGTGCCTTATCTTCGCACAATCACCATAAATGACAACCAATACCGTGGAGCTATTACGTTCCAGATGACGGGATACGTTGGGACTGCACTGCTTGTGGTTGAATTTGTGGCAGAAGTCTTCGCCACGAGTTCTGCTACTATAATCCAATCCATGATAAGTCCTCCCGTGGCCACGCTCGCGGGCGCAAGCATCCCGGTCACAAGCTGGACATTCCCTGAATATTAGAGGCTCGAGTGTTGTTTGTGTCTGCTTCTATGCAAAGCAACGCCGAACAACATAACGCGCGGAAGGATGCGCACGGTGTTTAGCTGATGTCTGAAGGCCTATTCCGTTCTCGAGTAAATCATAAAGGATTTTATACCCCTAGGGCTTAGAGACCTCTTTACTACTTTATAGGGCTACAAAATAAGGTAGTTTAGTATAGTATTAATAGGAGGATCTAAGAAAAATCGATCACTTAAGATATGATTAACTACCTTATTGATTTTTAATGAGGGTTTTCTTTTCTCACTGGTTGTGGCCAATGCACTAGTTTTGTGATAAGAGTATCGGATTTTGTAAGAACATCGGTATTACTGGCGATACCCAGCAGTGGGACGTGGGACAATAAACATGCGGTTCATTACCTGAAATAAGACCGTTTGTGACCTCATTCTCCCTGTGGTTAGATTTGCTAAAGAATATAAGGTGCTTAGAAGTAACAAGAACACTACTAAACCTAAGGCAAGGGAATTAGTAGTTCTTTTTTTTTTATCATCGTCATCGTTGTTCGACAGCATCGCGTCTTGCGAAAGACCCTGTATTCTGATGCTTTGTTTTGAGACTGTTGGGGGAGGGAAAACGAAGGCGAGGTAATACAGGGGCCCGTTGGGCCGTGTGGCCTCGGGCTTTGTGGCCTCGGGCTTTGTGGCCTGAGGCAGCAAATGCAGCCCGTCTCTCAACGCGACCAGTCGCTTGATCGCGGCGGGCAGGAAGACGCGTCGTATCGCCCAGACAACGACTTCATTCTCATAACGACTTCCAGACCGAGTCCAGGCGTAGCTTACTGGCCCTTTCAGATGTTGCGCATCGGCGCCCGCGCAGCCCATCATGTATATCAAACAGACTATTATCCAGGGCTTCAAAAGGTACGCGGCGCATGGTACATCTCGCTGAACGTCCAGATCATTAACAACCAACCCCGCAGCTACAAAGACCAAACCGTTATTGAACCCTTCTCACCAAAAACGAATGTCATCGTTGGTCGCAATGGCTCAGGCAAAAGCAACTTTTTTGCAGCGATGCGATTCGTTCTTAGCGATGCTTACACCCAGATGAGTCGAGAAGAGCGACAGGGCCTTTTGCACGAGGGTTCTGGTTCTGCCGTCATGTCTGCCTACGTCGAGATCATCTTCGACAATAGCGACGATCGGTTCCCTACAGGCAACAAGGAAGTCGTCTTGCGCCGAACAATTGGGTTGAAGAAGGACGAGTACTCGGTGGACCGTAAAGTCGTGACCAAGACGGATGTCATGAACCTGCTAGAAGCTGCAGGATTCTCCCGGTCGAATCCTTACTATATCGTTCCCCAGGGTCGCGTGACAGCATTGACAAACATGAAAGAGTCTGACAGACTCAATCTGCTGAAAGAAGTGGCCGGTACCCACGTGTATGAGGCACGCCGTACAGAGTCATTGAAAATCATGCACGAGACCAACAATAAACGAGAAAAAATCGACGAATTGCTCGAATACATCAAAGAACGACTTGCTGAGCTCGAGGAGGAAAAGGAAGAATTGCGCGGTTTTCAGGACAAGGACAGGGAGAGGCGATGTTTGGAGTACGCGTACCATCACCGCGAGCAAGTAACCATCCAGTCTGCCTTGGAGGATATCGACGGTGCGAGACAGGACGGCCTCGACACAAGTGATTCGAGTCGTTCAGAGTTTCTGAAGGGAGAAAAGGTCATTTCAAAACTTGATGCAAAAATCCACAGCCTGCAGAGAGAATTGGAGTTGCTCCAGATTGACCGACGTCAACACGAAGAGGACAGGCGAGACTGCGCCAAGGCCCTTGCCAAGGTGGAACTGAAAGTCAAGAATCTGAAGGATGGGCAATCGGCACAGGAGCAGGCGCGAGCGCAGCACGAATCGGATCTGCATTCCGTCCAGTCCGAGATATCGGAAAAGGAAAAACAGCTGGCTAAGATCCTGCCCGAGTACAAGAAGAAAAAGCAGGAGGAGGATGAAATCAGGCGACAACTAGACACAGCTGAAGCTTCAAGGGCGCGTCTCTTCGCCAAGCAAAGCCGTGGCTCACGATTTAAGAACAAGTCAGAGCGGGACGCATGGTTGAAACAAGAAGTCGAGGAGTTAAATCTGACAATCAGCACACAGAAAGCGAACAAGCTGGAGGCCGAAGAGGAGGTTGGCAGAGTGCAAGAGTCCATTCGGCAGACCGAGCAAGAGGTAGCGCGATTGAGATCCCGATTAGCCAATTGGAGTGGTGACAGAGCCTTGATGGCCGACGAGGCAAACCAAGCTAGGGTCACCCTGGATAGACTGAATGACGAGAGGAAGCTCATCCGCCGCGAGGAGGACAAACTGAACTCTGTAATTGCCAATGCCCGCCAGGAAAAGGAACAAGCTGAGCGGGAGTTGTCCCATGCGGTAGACGGTGCAACAGCTCGCGGTCTGGCTACCATCCGTCGGTTGAAGCAGGAACAGGATATTCCCGGTGCCTACGGAACTCTGGCCGACTTGCTCGAGGTCAATGACGCATACAGACTCCCCGTTGAACAGACTGCGGGAGCAAGTCTGTTTCATTATGTCGTCGACAACGCCGACACCGCTACCTATTTGGCGGACTATTTGTATAAAACACGTGGCGGCCGTGTCACCTTCATGCCATTGGCGCAACTGCGACCACGTCAGGTCAACTTTCCTCGATCCAATGATGCGGTGCCTCTTATCAGCAAGATAAAATACGACACAAAATTCGAAAAGGCCTTCCAGCAGGTGTTCGGAAAGACTGTAGTGTGTGTTAATTTGGCCGTCGCGGCTCAATACGCCCGCAGTCATGGTGTCGATGGCATCACCGCAGAAGGCGATACAACGAACAAGAGAGGTGCCCTGACCGGTGGTTACATTGATCCCCGAAAATCGCGTCTCGAAGCTGTTCACTCCGCGAATAAGTGGCGAGAAGAGTATGAGAATTTGATTGCCCAGTCACGCGAATTGCGCCAGCAGATCGAACGCAAGGATCAAGAAATCACAGCAGCCATGTCGGAATTGCAAAAGATGGAGCAGCAATTAAGGCAGGCAGACGATGGATTCGAGCCCCTCAAACACGAACTGCGAAACAAGTCCGGCCATGTTGAAAACGAAAGGTCTCATCTCGACGCCGCTATCAAGCGCCGAGACGCAGTGGAGAAGAATATGAACGGGTTCATGGAAGAGGTGGCCGCGCATGAGGCTGAGATAGGAACCGAGTTCAAAAAAAGCCTCACCCCAGCAGAAGAACAGGAGCTGGAGCAGCTCAGTAAAATGACGCAACAACTGCAGAAGCAATGGAATGATTTGAGCAATGAACGGAGAGAGCTCGAGAGAACGAAGCAATTCCTTGAAGTTGACTTGCGTCAGAACCTTCAAATGAAACTCGATCAGTTGAACAGCCAGGCCTCCGAGAACTCGGCATCAGGGGGCGCATCCGGAGGCATGAAGGAAGCTCAACGAGAGTTAAAGACTGCTCAGAATGCATTGCAAGGCATTGAAGCCAGTCTGCGAGAGACAGAAGACAAGATGGACCACGTCACTGCTCGAATTGACGAGCTGAGCTCCGAAAAATCGGAGCGAGAGCAGATCCAGAATGAGATTTCCACGAAAATAGAGAAGCAGCAAAAGAGGGTGGAGAAGACTCTGCAGCGTAAGGCTCTTCTTACTGCACAGGCCGCAGAATGTGCCAAAAACATCAGAGATTTGGGTGTGCTTCCCGAAGAGGCATTTGACAAATACGAGAATATGGAGGCCGGTTCGGTGAGTTTGAGGCGCCCATGTTCAAACCGTGGCCGAAATACTGACACAGAACTATTCAGATTACCAATAAGCTGAAGAAGGTCAATGAAGCACTGAAGAAGTACAAGCATGTCAACAAGAAAGCCTTTGAACAGTACAACAACTTCACCACGCAACAGGATCAGCTCATGAAGCGACGCAAGGAATTGGACGCTTCTCAGGACTCCATTGAGGAACTGGTTGAGCACTTGGATCGACGAAAGGACGAAGCCATTGAGCGAACTTTCAAACAGGTGTCCAAGGAGTTTGCGACCATCTTTGGCAAACTGGTTCCCGCAGGACATGGACGACTGGTCATCCAAAGAAGGGCCGATCGTCGCCAAGACGTTGATGAGTCTGATGAGGAGGCCCGTGGCAGTGTCGAGAACTACATTGGCGTCGGCATCAGCGTCTCGTTCAACTCGAAAGAACTTGATGAGCAGCAAAGAATCCAGCAACTCAGTGGTGGGCAAAAGAGTAAGTCCTATTGAATTCCCGAGATGATGACAAACCAAGAACCACTACTAAACCGTGCATTTTCTTTTATTATTATTTTGCCTTTAGGTTTGTGCGCGTTGTGTCTCATTTTTGCTCTCCAGCAAACCGAGAGTAGTCCCATGGTCATCTTTGACGAAGTAGATGCCAACCTGGACGCCCAATACCGAACTGCCGTCGCCGCGCTACTGGAATCCATCTCAAACGAGGCCGGCACTCAGTTCATCTGCACTACTTTCCGGCCCGAGATTGTTCATGTGGCAGACAAATGCTATGGTGTGACGTTCCACAACAAGACGAGCTCTATCAACTGCGTGCCCACGACAGAAGCTCTCAGCTTCGTTGAGGGACAAGCCAAGCCTACTGGAACATCATGAACGAATGGTGTGTGTACCAGAAGGGCTTTTGTTATATCTTGTTGCATGGCGATGTTAGGCTATTCAAGTGGTGCTGGGGAGCTGGAGTTGCGGCGTTGAAGAACATCTACATTTTTTGGGGGAGAACTACCTGTAGTATATGGCATGTTTGATGTATCTATGCCTGTACGAGCTTGGCGTGATGCGCCGTCTGAATAACCGCTAGAACTTGCTGAAAGCTCTACAAACGAACAAGGGTTGTTCGGGGCGTGCTTTCGAGGAAGATAGACCTGAATTTAGAATTGATGCTGCCAGCTTCCAAGACAACATGGGAGTTGTGAATACGTAGCCCAAAGAATGAATGGTACTTGTTGTTGCACAGGATACTCAATTTGCGACACGTGGGAATTCTTAAGTCACCATCAAATATGGCATGCTGTACAAAATGTATACACCAGTTCTAGTTTACAAAGATGCGCCTTGTATATGTAGGGTTTATTTTCGCTAACACGCCTCCCCCTTTTCTTTCTACCTGTCTGCCATCATGTTTCGCACACCGCTGAGATACTCGGGCGACAGCTCCTTTTCCAGCTCCTCCCTCGTCAACCACTTGAAGTCGGTGTATCCAAAAGGGTTATTCTTCAAATCGGCCTGACCGGCCATGATTCTTCCCTTGAGGAAAAAAGTCTTTTGGCCTCGTTTTGTAACAAACCCGTCGGCGGCTTCAACAGGTTGCTTGACGACGTGTGCAACGGGAATACGGCCAACGATCCAGGTGTTCATGTTGACGCCGGCAGCTTGATCTAAGACTCTCTTGGCGGTCTGTTCCTCCTCGTTAGTCCCGTGTTGATTGTTCCTCACGACGAGGCGAAGTGAGGCGTAATTATGTGCCATAAAAAATAGAAAAAAAAAAAAAAGTAAAACACCCACCTCGTGCAAGCTTTCGTCCTTGGCAATGACATCTGCGGGAAAACCCCAGCCATCTTTGCCCTTCACAACCAAGTACAGCGTCCTCTCGAGCTGTCTGTCCAATCTTTTCACGTCGCCCTTCTCATCAGCCTCGGTATTCCTCTCCATGGGCCTCTCGACGGGAACCACGTCCTCGGGGGCAATGACCTCGGCGTCATCACTGACACGAGCTTCCGCATCCTTGAGAAGACTGTTCAGCACGCTCTCCTGGCTGCTCAGGTCGTCGCCGACTTTGAGCTCGTCATCCCACGCTGTTGAGCCCTTGCCCTTGTACACGCCGATATCCTTGGCGACTGTGCCTTTGCGCTCGTTCACCTTCAGGTTCCAATCTAGTTGGCGGGCCGTGTCGGGCTTGAAGTAGATGCTCGTGATGAAGGGCGTGTTGAGCCTCTCTTCCAACCGCTTCTGGTAGAAGAAGAAGGCGTTCTCGAACGAGTGCAGTTTGCGGGTCAGCAGCGGCGGCCGGGTCAGGATCAAGCCGGATCGAACGTCGTAGGCTGAAGGCGCTCGCGTTGGCGACGGAGGAGGAGGAACGGTTCCTTCCGAGGACGTCGTCTCGGAACTTGTGATGGGCGTGGCCGAGTACAGACGGGCAGGCACTCGCGGGAAGCCCGTGGCGCATCTTGAGCACACATTGGGAGAGCCTACGGTTTGTTTGTGTGAGGTTAGTTTCTGAGAATCTTGGGACTTCCCTCCATTGCTCCCCCTTCCCCCTCGGTCCGTCCCCTTGCTGCTGCTGCTGCTGCTGCTGCTGACTCGATAACAATGCAGAAATGCCGATTCTTACCTGAAAATATGGATTGCATGGCGCGCCGCCCCCTGCTTGAAGCAGTCATGGTGATGACGGCTGTGGGGAGATGCAAGTCCTCGTCCGAGAGGGCCAGAAAGATGACCACTTTCGTCGTGTCTTGGAACTTTTCAGTTTCCACCTGTAATCCTGTTATGGTTCCTGGAGGTACGTACCTTTCCTTTCCACACCAGGAACAAGGAGCTGCGGCTTAGGCAACCAACCATTTTCCTCCGCAGTAATTCCTCATTGAGTGGTGAATGCCTGAGGCAATCCCCTGCCCGGCCAGCCCACTTGGTCCTCATAGCAAAATTTGTTGCATCCTGTCTCCCACTTTTCTTTCCTTCTTCTTCCATCCAAGGCACGATTTACCTTATCGTCAAGACCAGTTTCCACCTCCAGAACGTCCTGATCATTTACGAGTGCCAAGAGTGAACTCCAGAGCAGTCTTTTCGCTAGCGGTGCCTGCCTTGAAATTTCATACCGGGTCCTGTTAGATAGATACTGCTGACACGCAAAAAGCACCTTTTTTACTTACGTTGGATGGTGCGATTGTTTAATCGGTGGCCTTTCGTCCCCCATCCCCACTTCGACGTGGCTTCAAATCAACGCCCCTCATGCGAGGAATTGATCTTTCTTTTCTGTGGGGTTTTCACGACATGATCCGAGTAAACCCGGAATTCCATCCAGGAGTACGGTGTAGATCTTGAGACAGCAGAATGAGCCCTTTGGGATACTTTACTTTCGTTCCAACAGGTGCTCATCTGCTGCCCCAACCTCTCCCACCTTCAAAAATGTCGGGCTTCACGGCTAAATGTGTTTAGGTATTGAAACACTACTACTATTGCTTTCTATTGCAACCATAATCGTGTGAATCGCCAATGTTAAAATAACTGTCCATGGCCGCCGCAGCCAACGCCAAAAATGAGGATGAAGCGTTCAAACGATCTACAAATACAATATGTCATCCCTCATCTCGAATGGACATCAAAATGTACCTTCCCCAGTACTATGATCAGATGCAATCAATATTTTGCATAACCTGTTACGCCACAAACCCTCGTGTCCAAAGCAGAACAGACAAAATCCTAATTGACGGCACAGGTGAAAAGTGAAATAAAAAAAAGTACATAAAAAACCTGGGTATCTAATCACCGCGAAGGCTATCCGCTTCATCTGAAAAAAAACGCCGGGGGCTAACGAAAAGTCCTCATCTTGTGTGTACCTGTGATTATGCCGGGAGTTCGGCGACAGCCTGAGCCACCTCTTGCGTGGCTCTCTTCTCCCACGTTCGCCGGGATTGGTCATCGAGCGACGATGCGTCTTTCACTTCGTCGTAGAGTTTTCGCGAAATGTCCCGATTTATGGTTGCATACTGCTCGGTGGTCAACTTTTGCGCTCGCCAATGAGGCCGAAGAGCGGTCTTGACAATATCATTGATGCTCTTCTTTTCTTCGTGCGTCATTGTCCACCGTGTTGGCGATGTGTCTTCACTTCGGGACGAGACTTGATGAGCACGGCGAGGCCGGGGCTGACGCAACTCGAGGGGACGAGAGTCAAATTTGGCTGAGCGTGGTTCGGATTGCCCGTCATCACTTCTAGATCGAGTGGGAGAGTAATTTGCAGGAGGATATCGAGGTTCAATGTGAGTACTGAGTGATAACGTCGGGGATGTAGGCCGACCGCCAAGATGGGGAAGTGGTGGCGGAGTCAACGATAGAGCCCTGGGGCTACTATGATTTGAAGGCGAGGGCGAAAGTGCCGGCGACGAAGCTTCTGGAGGAACCCGCCAGCTCGGTGTCATTACTGGGGTCTCGTCCTCAGATAAGGGGTTTGGCTCCAAAGGCTCCAGTTCCTTAAGTAACGACGACACCAGAGGTGTGGTGCTTTCCAAGCGAGTAACGCCATTCCCCAGCGATGTGGTTCCATTTGTTGGGCGTGCATTTGACGGACCCAAAATTGCGGGAGATGGCGAAGCGGATGTTGAGGCCTCAGCCTGCGCAGGCAGCCTTCTAGTTCGCGGACGCTTCAACTTTCTCTCTGGCTCTTGCGCTGGCTCTGCTGGTGATGCAGTAACGGACCGACTTTTGCGCTTTCGAGTTGCGGTGGTACCAGATTCTGTGTCCCTAGCACGGTTGAAGGCTCCCCACGCGCGCCTTTCCTCGCGAGTTTCTTCGATAGGCGGTGGGGGTGGTTGCAGGCGTTCACTTATTTGTGGTGGGATAGTGCTGGCAAAGGTATCTCGTGCACCGAGACGATGGGCGATGTCCATGCGCTGCTGCCATCGCTGCAGTTCTCGACGATCAAGCTGTTGAAAGCGACGAAACTGCTCGAGGTCATCGTCCTCGTCATCGTGGTTGTCAAGATCAAGATCGCTCATTTCGTAGAAACGACCGGAGAACTGGCCCCAGGCGCCTTGCCATTCATCATTGCGAGCTTGCCTGCGGGCTCTTCTGAGACGATGACGTGTCCTTACATGAAAGCCTCGTACTTCTCGAGGGTTTGGACGCTGAAAATGCGCCCGAGGCCGCGGAGAGGCAGGTTCGGCATCAATGCGATCATGGCGATCAGTCGTGAGCTGGAACAGGTGAGCACATTCCATGCAATACCAGTCACCCTCAGGAATATGGTCCAGCCCAATGCAATGCGTGTGGTAGGCGGCATCACAACTGTCACATAACAGTAAAATGTCCTCTCGCTCGGCTGAGTTGCAAATGGGGCAAGGGTTGCCTTCGTCCTCGTCCTCTTCTGCGATGTTGTCGCCCATCCAAGCCTGGACATCAAACTCGGCCACTTGTTTTTTATCTTTGACATCGTACGTAGAGACTACGGTGCCTGGAGAAATGGAATGTGATGTTAGCAAATGTGAAATAATTCTTCTTCTTCTTCTTATTCTTCTTCTTCTTCTTATTCTTCTTCTTCTTCTTATTCTTCTTCTTCTTCTTATTCTTCTTCTTCTTCTTCTCCCTCGTTCGTTATGCTGGGCAGAGGTGCTTAAATGACGGTGGGCAGGTGGTGCTACACATACCATCTACACCGTTGTAGACGCGAACAAAGTGGAAGGGTGTTCTGCAAATGGGACAAGTATTTGTCTTTTGAGCCCATGATCGAATGCACGCATCGTGAATGACATGCTCGCATCCGTCTAGAGCTGCGACAATGTCGAGATGGCTTGTCTCGTTGACAGCAGCGGCAACGGCTGTGGTGGCCGAGTCTGATGCTGGGGCGTCTGTCACTTCGGCGGCGGCGGCGGCATTGTGAACATCGTTCACGGCCGAGGGCGAGGGCGAGGGCGAGGGCGAGGGCGAGGGCAAGGGCGAAGTCGATGACAAGGGACGCGGTAGGAGATCCAGGCATATGATGCACTGTTCAGGCTCGTTCATGACGCCAGGTTGGATAGTGTAGAGACGAATTTGATGAAAACATGTAAAACGAGGTGCAGACGATTTGTTGGCAGCGGCGAAAGGCAGCAGGGCAACCAACCGTCGATTTGACACCAGCAGCAGCAGACTGAAGTTGGGGCAGACTGCGGACTGTGAGTGGGGAAGAGTTGGGGGCGCCAGGGTGCTGGGTGCTGGGTGCTTGCGGTACAGCGGGCTTGAAGAGGAGTTGTTGTTCTGGTGCAGAGCAATCAACAACAAGGGAAAACCGGGCCAGCTGGCTACGAGTGGAAAGAGAGAGAGTTTTGAGGAGGCCCTCGAGACAGCGGCACTATGTAATAATATTGCTATTACTCCGTAGCCGCGACCCAGCTCCCAGCGCGGGAGACAGCGGGCTACCGACTCGCGACTAGCGCGCGCACGCAGAGGAAGAGGCTGGAGGGTCCCCCACGCGACCAATCAGCGGCTACAGACACCGAAGACGCCACACATCCATTAGTACATTAGCGACTGGTACAAGTCAAGTGCTGGGGGAGCATCTGACAGACACCAGGTCGACGACAAGGTGAGGGCGGAGGGTGGCGGGTGGCGGGTGGCGGCCTGACCTAGGTATCCAGGCAGACAGGATAGAACAACGTCGCAGCACGAGGTGGTCAGTCGTACCATCTACGGATTACCTACGCATACTCATTGAAAGGCAGAAGCAGGTGAAATCATGACCTTTCTCAGGATAGCACGGATACACTTTACATTTTTCTGCATGGAGTGCAGAAACACACGGGCACTAAAAAAAAAGGTTATATGATGACATAAGTATTATTACCATTCTCGATGACTTAAGTAGTCGGCCAGGAATTTCCATCTACCCTACCGGGTAGGGATCGGGGTCCAATCTAGTAGGTCTAGTGTTGCACCCACAAGGGCATAATTGTCACGGCTTGTACCGCTGGGTCTGATATAAACGAAGTGAAGGCTAAGATTCGCAGTCGCCACTAGAAAGATGCTAGCTAGGGCCTAGTGCATGAAGGTTTCAATCTCTAACCTGCCACATATAATGTGTGCTATCCTTAATAAATACCCCGCTTAACGAACACGTGGCTATCTTGTAGCTAGCTAGCCTCTTTATTATCAGAGTGGCCCGAAGGTTCTCCGAAGATTTACTATCATAAACGTCCTGTCTCCGACCTCTGCGCTCCTAACAATAATTGACCCTTGCCACACGATAGTCTCGCTACTTAACTAGCTGAGACAACAGTCCACCCCTAGCTAGTTATTTTCTAAGACCTCTATAACTTTATAGTATATTTTAGTACTATATAAGTACCCTACCTCTAGTAAAGGTACTTATATATTTAAACCATAGTCCTTACCCTCTTATAGGGTTAGATAACTTAATAGAGGTAATTACATTAAACCCTAGCTTTGCAGTCTAATATAGTAGCAATTATTTAGTATTTATAATAATTATACCTTTTTTCTAAATTAGTACTCTTCTTTTAAGTTAATTAATTATTTAATCTTTAAATAATTAGTATAAACCTAGCAAAAGAGAGGCCTAATTTATTAACATTATAATTAGGTAACCCCTAGCACGCTAGGATTAATATTAATATCTATTAGTTTAATAATAATAATATAGGATATCTTATAATATCTAAGGAATCTTTAAAAAGCAATAAGCTAGCTATTAAGCTATAGGAGCCTTACCACTAGGACCTATAGTATAAGATAGTTAAGGTAAGAGCTATTAAAGATAGAATTTAGGTCTTTATTAATCCTAATTTAAATATATAGCTAGATTACCCTCCTAAGCCTCTAATTCTAGTAGGAAACAGAACTCTAGTAAAGAGAAGGGTAGTAAAGGCTATATAAAGTTAATTATTTATATTAAAGACTATAGGAGTCTAAACGCGCTTATATAGCACTAGAGCTATAATCCCTAGCGTGTAGTAACCCTAAGGAGGCTCTTCTAAAGGTTATAATATACCTAAAGAGAGCTACTTCTAATACCCTTAATAACCTAATAATACTAAAGATAGCGCCTAGTTTAGAGTTCTTAGTAGTTATTATTAGGTATTTAATAGTTAATTTTAGAGCCTTATAAAGGCCCTATAAGAGTATTATACCTAGTTTATAGTAATGCTTAGGCCTAAATACAAGCAAATAACCTTAAGGTATATATCTCTTTATAATAAGATTAGAGAGCTTATAAGGAATATAATACCCTTAAATAAGACTATTAAGTATTATACTAAAGTTAATTTTAATAAGACTATTAAGTAAAACCTTATAAGGGTAAATATTAATAAATAGCTTATAAATACTTTAATTAGCTATAAGAGATACTTCTAAGCAAACTACCTTATTACTAAAGGTAACTTACCTATAGAAATAATTAATAACGCTATTAAGGCTTGATTTCCTACTATCTTAGTATAAATTAACTTATTAATTTATATAGCAAAGAGTAAGGGAAAGGTCCTAGATTTCTATAATATTATAAGTAGGATTAGGTACCTTATTAAAGCCTAAGGGAGGTCTTAGGGTAAGGGAAGTAAGGCTTTTAAAGCTAAACTAACCCTTAATAGAGAAGGAAAGGATAAAGCTAAAAAAGAGAAGGGACTAAAGAAAGATCTCTATATTTACTATAAAAAACACTAGTTAAAGAAGTTAAAAGACTTATAAAAGACCTATAAAACGCTATACTTACTAAAGGATTAGAAAGTTAATAAAGAGCTATTAAAGAAAGCAAAAGAAGTAATAAATTATTAGCCTAATAATATAAAGAAGGCATATAATACGTGGTTAAAGAATAATAGCGTAAAGGAACCTAAGGAACCTAAAGAAAATAATACTATATTTACTACTATAGGAGAGTCTATAGAGGCTTTTAGCGCCTAGGGTAAATTATAAATTATACTTAATAGCGGTACCTTAATCTATATCTTTAATAATAAACGCTAGTTTATAGACCTTAATTATAGTTACTAGCCTAGAATTTAAGTAGGTTATAGTGTTATAAAGGCTTATAGCGTTAGCATAGCTTGGATTATCTTAATAGATAGCTAGACCCTTACCTTATTAAAGGCCTAGTACTACCTATTATTCTTTATAAATCTTATATCTCTTTAGATACTTATATAGAAGGGATTCAGGTAGGATAACCTTACTAGAAGGATAATAAACCTAGTAAAAGGTAATTAGGAGATATTTTACGTAGCTATATATAAAAGGATTAAGCCTATTAGAAGCTTTTACTATTAAGGGAGATTTATAAGACCTAAAGACTATTATAATAATACCTACAGACCTGTAGTATACTAGATTAGCATATCTAGGTAAGGATATAATAGATTAAGTGCTTTAGAAGCTTTAAATTCTATTAAAGAAAAGGAGCGTAAGTAAATATAAGGTTTGCTAGATAGCTAAGGCATAGAGGTAGATATTACAAGTCCCCTAAATAAGGTTATTACCTTTAGGGCCACTCTAAGTGCTTTCCTTTAATCTCTTTACTTAATTATTAGGGTATAATAAAGACTAATACATTGCTCTTTTTACCTATAAAGCTATAGGGCTTTATTATATCTTTATAATACTATGAAAGATAGATATTACGCTCTATTTTAATTAGTTAGAAGCTATATACATAAGAGTATATAGCATTTACATCGCGGTTATAATAACTAATAGTAAGACTGCCTTCTATTGAATTCAAAAGAGTGGACTAATCCATCTGCACCTAGGATTACAAAGCCTTATGTATTTTTAACACCCCCCCTGGAATTGCATATCTAGGTGCCCTATTAGAGGTCCTAGGCTTATACTAGTAATTGAATTTTTTAGTTATTTTAGTAGGGTTCAAACTCGTAACCTTACCTCGCAAAGTAGTGCTCTACTATGGTAAGCGAAACGCTGCAGTGGGCCTAACCACTACGCCACTAGGCTCATAACCTATTGAATTCAAAAGAGTGGACCAATCCATCTGCACCTAGGATTACAAAGCCTTATGTATTTTTAACACCTTCTAGACTAAAAAGCAAGAAAAAGAGGTTATAAATAAAGGTATTATTATTAGAAAGTCTAGCCTAGCTTACTCACATTAAAATAGGCACGCTAAACGGTCTAGGGGGGTAATAATAAGGGTTATAATAACTCTTATAATATAGTTAGGTTTCCTAGAAGACCTATAGCCTATAGCTACTAAAGCAGCTATATATATCTTGAATTATATACCTTAAAAGCTACTTAACTAGTAATTACCTTAATAAGCGCTAAATAGGTAGTTAAGAGAGAACAAGCTTTAATAGAGTTACTTACTAAAGAAACTAGAAGCCTCTTTATTATACCTTTAAGCCTTTAGTTATAAAGTATTTATAATAATATAAGGTAGGCCTTATAAGGCAGGGCTAAAGCTTACTTAGAGAGCTTATATTAGATACCTTACTAGATATATCTCCT
Organism: Epichloe sp. AL9924; assembly: GCA_000729825.1. Taxonomy (NCBI): domain Eukaryota; kingdom Fungi; phylum Ascomycota; class Sordariomycetes; order Hypocreales; family Clavicipitaceae; genus Epichloe; species Epichloe sp. AL9924. Next base: position 17,434 of record JFGW01000385.1, read on the forward strand.
CTACGTAATATCTAATTTAGGTGCTAATAATAAAGAGGAACTACTAGTTCTTGTTAAAAATAAGACCTATTTTTAGCCCTTTCTAGTCAAAGGACCTTTTTATTACTAGCTTGCATAGCAAGCCTAATAGCTATACTATAGCTATTAATAGTCGCGCAAGTAACTATCAATAGCCACGTCGCAGCTGTTAATAGTTATAACTAACCATATAGATAACTAATTCTAATTAATTATAAATTATTTAATTGCGTTGTGGCTATAAGCGTAGCTATAACTACGCTACTAGTAATTAGGTAAGCTAGGGTAATATAAGCAGGTTACCTTACATATAAGTTACCCTATAGCTATCTTTAACAGCGATTTTCTCTTTAACTAAAGGTTATATAAAAGTTTTATATATAGCAAATTAAAGCTAGAAGATAGGGCTTTCTTTTTATATAGGAATATTTTTTAGACTAAAAGTTAGTGTATATAGGTTACTAGTTTATATAGTAGTAAGTTAATTTTTTGGATTTTATATACAAATAAATTTTACGGAAAATCAAAAGTAGCCCTTAAGACCCTTTTAGTAGCCTAGATTTACTAATATAGTCAGTGGGTATATAAGAGAAAGAAGATCTTTTTAATCTAGCTAGATAGCTAGGCCTCTTAATCTAACAGCCACATTACCTATATAACGTCACTAAAATTAATTCTATTAGTATATAAGATATTATAAAAGTTATCTAGATTAAATTCTATTAGTTAATAACTGCCATAACCTTCTGTTACGTTACGTTAAATATTTAACGTGGTGGTTCTATTAGTCCCTAACCGTAGAGCTACACCTATACAGCTGTTGCTAGCTAGTAACTAGCTCCCTATAATTCAATAGGTTATGAGCCTAGCCTATTACTATAAAATTCTTTCTAGTGCGATTTACATATGGTTATAGTAGACTTCCCTTCTATAAAAAAGGAAGGACCTGTGAGATAGAAGCTATTCCCTTCTATAAAAAGGAATTATTATGGTTATAGAAGACTTCCCTTCTATAAAATAGGAAGCGCATAAGCAATACAGAAGCTTTTCCCTTCTATAAAAAGGAAATTTAGCGTAAATAGAAGCTTTTCCCTTCTATAAAAGGGAATTTCAGTATAAATAGAAGACTTCCCTTCTATAAAATTAGAAGATAGATACTAATTAATAAGGTTAGGGGCCTTTAGCCCCTAATCTTAGTGCGCAAGAGGTTCTAAATAATTAGCTAAAAGAGCAAGTTATTAAGCAATAAGATGCTATTAATCTATTATTACAGAAGCTAGAGGCTTTAACTATAGCTATTAATAATAGAGGTATAGAGGGTGTGGAAGCTACTAAGCCTACTAGTTAGGAGCAAGTTTAGTAGCCTATTTAAGATAAGGCCCCTAAATCTAGCTTTATATAAGCTGCCTTTAATAATTTAATTATTAAGGAATTTAATAAGAGGGTTTATAGCTTCCTAGAGACTACTAAGCTTAAAGGAGCTAAAAACTTTAATTAATAGAAATAAGCCCTAGCTATCTAATTTAGAGCTTTAGGCATGCCTAAATTTCTAGATAATCTAGATATTTCTAGGGCGCTAGGGGACGCTAACTAAGCTATTATCCTTATGTTACTAAGGGATAGCTATATAGAAGGCCCCTAAGCCACTATAACTTAGCAAAAATCACCTAAAGAAGCCTATAATTTACTTATATAGCAGTATTTATATAGCGTTAAAATCTAGAGAGGGTCCCTATATTCTGAATTTTATAACCTAAATTTTTATGGTTTTAAAGGGACTTTAGAAGCCTTTAATGCAGTCTTTAATAATCTACTAGCTAGATTATTAATTTTAGGGGTCCTAATTAATCCTATAGATTAGGTTAATTAATATCTTTAATCCCTAAAATTAACCTTCCCTTAGTGGGCTAAGAGGCAATGATTTAGCATGCGTATAAATAGGGCTATAGGGGCTCCCCTAGATACCCTAAATCTTTAATTTCTAATAGCAGACCTTCTAGCTAAATAAAGGGATAAATTATTTATAGTATCTAAAGCCCTAAATTATAGGGCTAAAGACCTAGAAAAGGGTGCTAAAGATAAGGAAAAGGCCCCTAAAGGTTAGAAGAAGAAGAAAGCAAGCTCTAAAGAAAATAAGGGCTCTTCTAATTCTAATAAGAAGAAAAAGAAGCAAAAGGGTTAAAAATCAGATAAAAAGGAAAATAAAGAGCTTATAAAGGGTTCTTTTATGCTAGGAAATTATAACCTTTCTAACAGAGCCCTTAATTTATATAAGAAACCTAGTAATTATAAGACTAGTTATAAGAGCTTTAGCGATAGTAGCTCTAATTCTAGCTCTAGTGATTCGGATAATAAAAAACAAGAAATTAATTCCTTAAATGGTTTTAATTATTACAGTAAAGACATAAAAAAAGCCCTATTATATAATATAGGTTTCACCGTACATATAGTTAATTCTAGGGAGGTCTTTAGGGATTATACCCCTTATAAAAAGGGGGAATCTAACCCTATTATAACTAGTAGTGGTCCTATTTATCCTAAGGGCTACGGTAGTGCTATTTTTAAGGTCTTATATTAAAAGAAACCTAATAAATATAGGACCTTAGTGCTAAAGGACACTCTATATTTTGCTTAGCTTAATGTTAATATAGTTAGCGGCCTTATTCACTATATATCTAGTGGTTGCTTTATAAAAAACTACCTTTATCTTAAAGATAGGTCTTATATTACTACCCTAGATATAGAAAAACATGGTTTTTTCTTTCACGTTAAAAACCAAACTACACCTAGGTTATATAAAGGGCCCTATAATAAAGAATCTCATTATATCTGACCTTTTACCTATGCTAGCTTTAGGGGTCATAGCTATCTAATTAGCTACCCTATAGAGGTTTAAATTCCCTCTAAAAAGCTAGATTAGGCTTCTGATTTAGACGAAATCGCTGAAATCAACGAAAATGATAATGATGTTGAAGAAATCGAACGGGATGATTTAGGGGATTTAGTCCCTTCTCTAACGCCTATAGCCCTAGGTTAGGTCCCTTATAAATCTAAAGATATAGATTTAGAGGTGTTAGAGGGCCTTAGTGATAGAAAAAGGTCCCTAATACCTCCCTTAGAGGCCTATGGTTCTTAAGGGGCCTAGTAGGGGACTAACGGAGAGGGCCCTAATCTAGACCTAAATCTAGACCCTAATTCAGGCCCTAAGGATCTTCAATATTAACAATTACTAGAACTAGCTAGCCTATAGCATATATAATTAGGGCACCTAGGGCTTCCTTTGCTAAAGAAAACAAGCCTTATAACTAAAGGAATCCCTGATTTTTCTAAAATTAAGGATAAAGATTTTAAATATATAGCTTATAATTAATCTAAGGCAGTTAGAAGACCTAGGAAATTAGCTATCCCTAACCCCCCTAGAGCTCTAGATTAAATAGAGGGGGATACGCTAAAAATTAGCCCTATACCGTATAATAAACAGTTAATTTGCTTATTTCTAGTTAATTAAAAGACTAGATATAAGTGGGTTTTCTTATTACCTAATAAGGAAGGACTAACTGTTTATAGGGCTATTAAGGGCTTCTTTAGAGGGCTTAAAAATCAACTAGGTTAATATCCTAGGCACCTTCACTTCAATGGGGGCTAAGAAATCGATTCTAGTTGTTAAAGCTAGTTAAATTCTAAAGGGATTAAATTTATAACTTCTAGTCCCTATATCCATACGCAAAATAGATTAGCAGAGCGTTTAATTTGTACTATTCTAAATCAATTAAGGGCTACTATCTAGTAGGTAAAATTACTATTATATCTATAGTGTTTTATATTACCTACAGTTATTAACCTAGTTAATATAACTACTAATACTACAACGGATAAAAGCCCTAAATAACTGTTAACTAGGGAGCTAAATTAGCCCTATACGACTAATATTAGTAGTATTAGAGCTATAGGATCTTACTATAAGATTCTAATCCCCCTTAAAAAACAACCTAAAGCCTAGAAGTTAGCTACTAGGACTATCCCTAGAAGACTTTTAGCTACACTAGGTTCTAACACTTACCTAGTGTACATCCCCTCTAAAAGGCTAGTTATAAAGACTAGCTTTATTAAGATTATAAAACCTATAAGTCCTATCTCTAAAGGATTACCTAGGCTTTCTATAGGGGATAACCCTTTAGAGGGGGAAAATAATTTAGAAAATTAAGATCTAAATTAAGGTTTAAAGGATTACCCTATAGATAACATAGGAGGACCCCCTATAGGTTAAGAAAAACACCCTATAGGGCCTATATAACCCCCTAAGGAACTAATTCTAAAGGCTCCTATATAGGCGCTACCTATAACTTAACTAGGAAATTAGATTTTGACTCTAGACCTGGATTTTAATAAAATTACTGACTTTAACCCTAATATTAACCCTATAGATATTAATATTAGTTCCCCTTCTTCTCTAGATTTTATAAAAGAAATCTGCTTTAAGGTATAGGAAAAGCTAAAGGAAAACAACCCTAATAGCCCTAAACCTAAGACCTAGAAGCAAGCTATATCTAGCCCTAATAGGGATAAATAGATAGAAGCTACGTATAAGGAATACAAATAGCTTCTAAAGGCTAGTACTTTTAAATTTATAGGGAAAGACTAAGTACCTAAGGGCTAAAAAGTACTAAAGAATAGGCTTGTGTATAAGCTTAAGAAGGATAAAGAAAATAATCCTCTAAAATACAAGGCCTAACTCGTTGCTAAGGGATTTATGCAAATTAAAGGTCTAGATTATCCAGAGACTTTTACAGCCACAAGCATTCCCCCTAGCTAGAGGATTTTACTAGCCCTAGCGGCTTAGAATAACTAGGAAATTAAACAGGTTAATTTTATAGGAGCTTTCCTTAATAGTAAGCTTTAATAACAGATATATATAGTTATTGAAATGTAGGGAGCTAGTTGCCGGCTGGCAACAGCTGTACAGGTGTAGCTCTACGGTCGGGGACCAATAGAACCACCACGTTGAATATTCAACGCAACGCAACGGAAGGTTGTGGCAGTTATCAACTAATAAAATTCAATCTAGATGACTTTTACGATATCTTATATACCAATAGAATTGATTTTAGTGACGTTGTACGGGCAATGCGGCTGTTGGATTAAGAGGCCTAGCTATCTAGCTAGATTAAAAAGATCTTCTTCCTCTCATATACCCACCGACTATATCGGTGGATCTAGGCTGCCAAAAGGGTCTTAAGGGCCACTTTTGATTTTCCGCAAAATTCATTTGCATGTAAAATCTAAAAAATCGACTCACCACCATACAAACTAGCAACCCACATACACTAACTTTTGGTCCAAAAAATATTCCTGCATAAAATAAAAGCCCTATCTTCTAGCTTTAATTTGCTATATGTGAAACTT
>JFGW01000386.1:0-22847 GCA_000729825.1 Epichloe sp. AL9924
AGATTAACTCTTACTACCTTAATACTTTCTTTATTTAGTATACTAATAGATTTATTACCTTTTAACTTTACTTTTACTTACTTTAACTACTCTTTTCTTATAGCTTTTATATAATTATCTTTAATTAACTTTTCTATTACTTATTTACGCTTCTCTTACTCTATATCTAAATCTAATGCTTTACTTATATAATTATTATTATTATTATTACCTTATTCCTTAGTTTTAACTATCTTTTAAATAACCTTAGCTACTTAATTAATATTTTTATTATACCTCTTTGCTAATTATAATAGTGTATTTACCTTATCTTATCTTATTCTTAGTTTATCTAAGTGCTACTACTACTATAATTATATAATTTATTATATAAGGTATAAATATTTTTATAGCTAATTATATTATTTTACTTAATTTAAATAGTATTTAAAAAACTTTTTATTCTTATAATAGGTTATAGTCCCTAGTTTTACTAAAAGCTTATTAATTTACTAGATATATTTAATTATTTCCCTATTAGTTATAGATTATTACTATGCTAAGTTAGTAACTATTAGTTCCCCTAATATCTAATTTTATTCTATTATAGCTAGGATCTAAATATATAGATATACTACCCTGATTTACTTATAAATTATTTAGTTATATATATATACCTTATTATTAAAGAGAATAAGATCTAGTATAGCTTCTTAATTAAAATATAGATTTATATAATATTTATAAAACTTATATTTAACTTCTAGTATAATAGTTTTATTTTTTACTTAGTAATTCTTATAGTAATTATAATTCTATATTTCTTATAGCTAGTTTAGTTTTATATACTATAGTTATTAAAACTCTCTATTATCTATATTATTATCTTTAAAGTTAAGTGCTATTAAGTAAAAATAGGACTAGAAATAAATTTAACTACACTCCTACTAGATTTAACTATACTAAGCTTATAGTAGTTTTAGGGATAATATAAGGTTTAAGTAAGGGGGCTCTCTTTTAGTTAGTATAAAAAGATAATATATATTAAAGGGTCTAATAGCTTTAATCTAGCCTATTAAATCTAATAGCTTACTATTACCTTTCTTCCTTTACTATTACTATTCTATAAGTAAATTAAGACCTTTCTTTATATATTCTTTTTACTAATTAATTAGGTTCTTCTTAAGATAGTTTTCTACTATCTTAGCCACATTAACTTATATTTTGCTTTTACTTATTTATTAGCTATCTTAAGCTATAAATCCCTTCTATTAGATAAGGAATTCCACTCTTATAGTCTTATTTTATTTAAAGATCTTAATATAATAACTATAGATTTATTTAATTTCCTAGTAATTTGCCTCCTTTAGATTATTAAATATAATTAGCAGTAAAGCTAGTTCTTCCTTACTAAATAAATCCCTTCCTTACACTAGCTTCTAGATCTATATAGCTAATACTACTAGATAGACTTACAAATCTAGGGGGAAATCTAATTAATATACTAATAGATTTACCTTTTCTAGTACCTTATATAGCCTTACCTTCTATAGTAACTATTTTTTCTTAGGCTTCCTAGGTAATTTATACCCCTTATATAATTATAGATAAACTATATCTCCTATGTTAATATTAACTAGTTTATAGTGGTTATTATACTAAATCTTAGTAAGGGTAACTGCTATTATAATAGCTAATTAAGCCTTATACTAGTATAGCTTTTATAGTACTACTATATTATTTACGCTAGCTTTAGTGTTAATTATATTATTTAGAGAGAGAAAGTTAATAATACTTAAAGGATAGAATCTATATAATAGCTTATTAGGAGCCTATCCTATACTTACTGCTATAGTATTATTTAGTTAATATTATAGTGCTAGGAGTAGTAATATCTACGCTATATCTAGGTCTATTACTATATAATATTATATTATAATTATTACTATTTAATTTTTCCTCTTTACTATTCTATTTATTTAAGGGTAATACGCTATGCCTATAAGAAGTCTAACTCCTATATACCTAAATATTTCTTTCTATATATTAGATATAAATTTAGGATCTCTATTACTAATAATTTGCCTTAGTAATCCCTAGTTTGCGATATATAGGGTATAAAGGAGTAATTTTACCTAGATTTCCGCTAGATATATAGTATATCCTAGTATTAGAAGGGTTCTTTTACTAAAAAGGTAATTTACTAGATATAATAAGTTATATATTATATATCCTTCTATTGACTATATTATAATAGTAAATAATACCTCTAGCATATCTATAATAAAATTAAGTAAAATTATATGAAAAGGTGTTAGTTTTAACTATAAGGGTTGTAATTCTCCTAGTAGTTTAGAATAGTTAATTATATTCTCCTAATATACTATATAATAGCCTATATAGTCTTAAATCTATTAGCTTATATATAAAAAATAAACTAATTAAAGCTTTATTACTATCCTAGTAATTCTAAAATATTAATGTTTATTATAAACAAATTATAGTATAGATTTAACCTCTATTATAGGAATATAGAGATAGAAAAACCTATCTTTACTATAGTAGTATAATAGACTATCCTCGCGTAAATCCTATCTATATAAAGGAATTTTTAGTCTAATTCTCGTGTTTTTTACTACTTACCTTTCTTAGTACACTCTTATAGCTATAATAATCTAGCTAAATTTTGAATTAGACTAATACTTCTAGATAATCCTAGCCTTATGGTTATTATTTATAATTATAGTAGTAATGTATTTCTCTGTAATAAAATACGCGCTTATATCTAATTTATTATAGTGGCTATTTTACGCTACCTCCCTATATATTACCTTTACTAGTAATCTTAAAAGCATATCTAGTATAATATTTAGCACTCCTAGTATATGTGTTACCTTTAGATTAAATTATAATAGATAATTTGTAACTTTAGTTAGTTTTAGATTAGCTTTGTCTAAATCTATTATAAATAATAATATATACTTAATAATCCCCTTTACTAGGGAATAATTAGTTAAAATATTAACTATAATACTATTAGATTAAACTATCTTTCTTAGCTTTCTAATACTCTATATAATTATAGCTACTTTTACCTTAGTTAAGCTATAGTGTTTCTTAATGCTTAATATTACCCTTAAGAGAAATAGAATTAGCTATATCTAGTTATTCTTAATATCTCTTCTAGGAATGCTTTAGCTATCCTATTCCTCTTATAATTAGAAGGTATATAGTCTAAATCCTTTCTTATAGGCATTAATTTTAAGGAAAAGTAGCTTACTTAGATTATAGTGCTATAGGATTTGTTTCTTACTTAGAAATACTTTAATATCTTTAAAAGCCTTTTTCTCCTCCTTTATTAGTAAAAATGTCTTTTACTATATCTTTCTTTTTTATATTAGTTTTAAGATCCTAGTAATTTTTTTATCCTTTTTATAGAATTCCTTTAATAATACTATCTTTTATACCTATAATAGTTAGATCTGTATGTTAAACTATAGAATTCTATTATAAAAAAATCTAGTTATTCTAATAAAGGTTTTAAGACTTAATAGGTTAGTTAGGAAAATTATTTTTTAAAACGCTTTTAGCCTATTATTTATATTAATAATTCAAGCTTTGAATACTTTTCCGCACTAACCCCAAGGTCCGGAATCGCCTCTAAAATACAAATTACATTAATATTCAAAATCCTTGCCTTTGTTTCTCCCCCCCTATAATATTATATTATAATAAAGCTAGTGGTAGGAGTGTAAATAAGACGCTAATAGTAATTAACGTAAGCTTAGGGGGGCTAGCTTAGAGTAGCCACTACCTAAACGTAGGAATAGGATAGTTTAATATCTAAAGGAGTAAGAATAACCTAATAGCAGACTAGAACTAATTTACATATCCTAAAGACATAAAATATTATAATAAGATCGCTAGCCTTATCCTAAACAATAAAGTCACACAAGTATAGCGTATTATAATAGCTATAGCTAACTAGGTAGTAAACTACGCCTAAGCTAAAATAAGAACTATAAATACTAATAATAGTAATATTTATACTACTAAAGAAGTATTAAAAATAGCCCTTAAGGAGGCTATTAGGGAGGAAGCTAAAGATAATAACTCCTTAACCTAGGCAAACATTGTAGCTAAGCCTACACTAGAATAACTAAATACTAACCCCCCCTCTCTTTAGATCCCTAGAAAATGATATAGAGAAGTACTTATAAAAGAAAACACTATATAAGAATTACTCTAGCCTAGGGGTATAGAAGATATAGTTATAGCTATAAATAAAGCTATTAGATAGGCCTTAGTAATAGTAGCTAGAAGACTCCCTAGTAAGGATATAATTATTACCTTTAAAGGAAATATAGCGTAGTATAGAGAAGACTAGAAATAGATTACTAAAGTGTTTAGCCTAGAGGTAGCTATTTACTACTATATACTTAGCGTTATTATTAAGGGTTTCCTAATAAAGTATATATCTATTAAAAACCTAGTAATAAAGATTAGAAAAGTAAATAAAGTAAACATAATTAAGGTAACTATAAGATACCCCTAGGGCAAAGGCACCTAGCAAACCACCCTAATTCTTAGACTAGCTAAAGTTAAAGATACTAATAAGATATACTAGGATAAAATAGTCTTTAAAGCAAAGCTATTCTAAGCTAAACTATATAATAAGACCCTATAACTTAAATAGTATTATAACTACTTCTAAATAGAATATATTACTAAGTTTTATAAGGTAGCACTAAGGTATAGTAAGTACGGAGCTAGCTAGTATAAAGATAGAGAGGCGTTATACCCTATAATAAATAGATAACTTAAGGAAAACTATATCCTATACTCTAGGCTACACCTAGCCTAGTCTAGAGACTACCTAGTGCTAAAAGAGAAGTAAAATATAGTAAAGGTAAGATACCTAGAATAACTATCCTGCTTTACCTCTAGCCCCCCTAGTAAGAACTTAGCTCTAGCCTAAGAGAGAGCTAGTATAGCTATAGAACCTATAGTAATAATAGGAAAAAAGAGAGGTTACCCTATAAACGCGGAATAAAGCGCTAAATAGCTAAGAGCTAGAAGCATTAGGTAGTACGTAGAATAACTTAGGGCTAGAATAGAACTAGCATAGGATAGCTAAGACCTATTACTACCCCCCTAATTAATATAGTAATATTATAAGTTCTCTGTTAGAATATAAATAAGAAGGATAGCCTAATATATATTACACTTCGCTACTAAACTAATATAGATATAATAGTAATCTAAGAGTAAGAACATATAAAACATCCATAGCCCCTTACACTAGGCCTTACCTAATTCTAACTTACACACTATAACAGGTATAATACTATATATATAAACAAGAAATATAATATAGGGTTATAGTTAGCCTAGGGAGGGCCTAATTAGTTACTAGTGGAAATTTAAGGGGTTAATATTTATTCCCTTTACTTAGAAGGTTATAGTAATAACTAGAACACCCCTATATAAGATATTAATATAGAGATACTATATAACTAAAGCGTATTTATAGGAGACTTTAACTAAAAGCACTCCCTTTAGGACAGACTAAATAGAATAACTAATAGAGTAAATAAGCTACTAGAACTTATAAGCTAGTAGAGGCTTAGACTAGTAATGCCCTAAGGGAAACCTACTAGGTAATATAAGGATAATAGGGATAGTACTATAGACCTAGTGTAGGCAACCCTAGATATCTAAGTCCACTATAAAGGAGTAGAAGACCTTACTAAATCTAACTATATCTTATAGCTAATTAGCATCTTTACTAACCTATAAGATAATATCCTATAGACTCTTAGGCACACGTGGAATATAATGGATAAACCGTATGTAATAGCAGAGGTAGTAGTACACTTTTAACCTAAAAACGCCCTAGACCTATAAGATAAAGAAGGGATAGATATATACACTACTTAGCTTATTACAAACCTATAATAAATAGCAGATAAGGTAGCCCTGCGGAAGCCCTAGGGGCTCCCTAGCCTAGAGGCATAGTAGTTAAAGATAGCTAAAGAGGTAGTTACTAGAGCTAGGTAAGCAAAGAGATAATAGAGATAATAGAGAATAGAAGTAAACTAGTAAGCTTACACTAAGGTAGATAAGGACTAAGAATAAGTTATTAGGACTAAGAGAAGAAATATATAGAGGGAAGCCCTATAAAAGGCTAATATATAGAGAAAGAATAGGGGAGCGTGAAGACTAGAGAGATAGGCCTAGCTCTAAAGCTAGGCCCCCCTAGAACTACCTAGACTACTAGAGCTAGAAAGGACTAAAAATAACCTAAACCTAGCTACTATATATAAGGGTAAGGCAAGTGTGCTTATATAAAGATTCTTCCCTAAGCCTATAGTAGACCTCTCCTATATCCTAGACCTTACCTTCCTAGAGCTAGATAATACGCTATTCCTAAATAATAACTAGTTTAGATTAAAAGAGATATTAGATATCTTATTAGATATAGCTAGCTAGAAAGCACTAGGTAATAACAAGCTCCTAGCGGGCCTTATTAAGGCCTGTGGTAAGCTAGTAAAAGAAGCTATAGCCTAACTCTTAAATACTATCCTTAAAGTAAGATATTTCCTAGCCTAATTCTAGATTACTAGAGTAATAGTAATTAGAAAACTAGGCAAGATAATAGAAGAGATAAGGAGGGCTAATGTGTAAGGGCCTATCTCCTTACTAAATATTATAGGAAAAATCATAGAAGTAGCAATTATAAAGTAACTTATAGCCTTTACTAAGGTAAAAGGACTTCTCCTAGAACTATAGATAGGAAATAGAATAAACAGGTTAATAGAGACTATAATTAGGGTCCTAGTAAAGTGCGTAAGAGAGGCTTAGAGTAAAGGTAGGATTGCCTTGCTTACCTAGATAGATATTTTGTCTACCTTTAATAGAGTTAGCTACCTATACCTAATTTACTTACTAATCTAAATAGGAATCCCTTATTAGCTAATAGCTAGGATATAAAGCTTCCTAGCGAATAGAATAAGCTAGCTTAGCTTTAATAGAGGACTCTCTAAACCCTTTAAGATTAAGGCTAGTACCCTATAAGAATCTTCTCTCTTACTAATTATCTTCTTTCTTTACTTAGTAAAACTTTATATATACCTCTAAGCTATCTTAGGTATAGTAGTAATTAGATTTGCTAATAATATAAATATTATAGTATTTAGTAAGAATATAGCGTAAACCTAGAGAAGGCTTAAGGCTATATAGAAGATTTATAAGGAATAGGTAAAGAAAGTAAGAGTAAAGTTTAACCTAGTAAAAACTAAACTTATACACTTTAGCAAGGCCTATAGGCCCCTATAGGCAAGGGTCTAGCTTAGTATAGAGGAGATAGCACTAATAAAGGTATGCTAATTCCTTAGGGTATAGGTAAATAGGAAACTTAACTAGAGTGCCTATAAGAATATTCTTAAGGGAAAGCTAACCTAGTAGTGGCTTACGCTCTTTACGTTAGTGGCGTTAGTATAAGGCATTGGCTTTAGAGACACTTAGCTTATATATACATAGGTAGTCTAGCCTATTCTTACCTATAAGGCAAGTGCCTATTATACCCTAACTAAGAAGGGAGGAAACTAAGAGGAATAGTTAGAAGCTTTATAGCGGACTAATTAACTTACCTCTAGACTATAGCTAGAGTATTTAAGGCTATACTAGTTACTTAACTAAAAGTTAAGACCTATATCCCTCCCCTAGACCTTTACCTAAATAAGATAAAATAGAAGTTTAAGAAAAGGATTATACTTAGCAAAATAGTAAATAAGATATAGGCTATAGCTAACTTAGTGTAAATAGTACTATAGCATAAAAGAAAACCCCCCCTTACTAATAATAAACTAGACGCATAACTATATAAGAAGTAAAAGAGAAGATAGGAAGACTAGTATTCTAATAGATAACTAGGATAACATAGGTATAGAAAAGAGCTAATAGAGAACTGCCTGCTTACCTATAACCTAAAGGATATCTAGAAATTCTACACTAGACTTAATAAGTATATCTTCTCTATAATAATATAATTATATATAGGGAAGATTAGCCTTAATAAGTTCCTCTTCTAAAGGCATATTCCTAGGGTAGCTTTGCCCCTATATAGCTATAGTTACATAGTTAAAGACTAGTATTATATAATTATTAACTACGCTAACTATAACTATAGACGCCCCTAAATATAATAGCCTAGAGACATATAGGAAGTGAGGCTAGCCCTAGATAATCCCCTAAGGGTAAGATATATAGCTAAATAGTTCCTTAGCATAAGAAAACTCTAATATTACACATTAGCATAAGACCTAGCCCTTAACTAACGTAAACTAGGGGAGGATCTAGGCTACCCTAGAGGTAACTAAACTAATTAATAAACAGACACTGTAAATAACTAGAGAGAGACACTAGGTAAGATAATATAGCCGCGGAGGCAGGCTAGACATAAGGCAGAATCACACTAAGATAGAAAGACTATAAGTCTAGAATAGTTATTAGATTAATTTTAAGTTAAAAACTATAGGTATTATTTTACACTAGCCTGCCACCGCCCCCTTACTAACCTAGAATTAGCCCTATTTCTCCTTAGGAACTAGGATTATACCCTCTATTACCTTACTCTTGCCCTTAGCCGCTAGGCTAGTGGCTAGGAGCTGGTTTGTTTCCGCCGCCCGGGCGTCGAGCCGCCGGAGCTAAAAGATAACCTTGTTATGTCGTTCCTTAGCAGACCCGGACCTGGCTAGGTCCAGGCCCGCTGCCGTAAACGAAACTATGTGCTTAGACTTTGCGAGGTGTCTAGACTAGTGCTAGGCTAGAGTTAGCTAAAAAGTGGGGCACTAGAGGAGCTAGGAGTAAAGTAAATAAAAAGTAAATTATTATTATAAATTAGAATTTACTTTACTATAGAACGGAGTAAGAGGCATAGAGTAGGGTTAGAATCGGGTTAGATTAGCATTAAAGGGAGCTAGATAGGCTTACTACTATATATTTTTCTTTTCTCTTATTTTCTACGGGATAAGGCTAGCGTAAGCTAGCACTAAACACCTATAGTTAACCACACCTAACGTAGCGCAAACCTAAAAGAGGGTTAGCGCTAGCCTATTTATAGACATAGGGGGGTTTTTCTTCCTAGTTTAGGGGTTTCCCTCTTAACTAAGCGGTTAGAGTACTAGGACTAGCTACCTAATTAGCTATCTAGCGTAAAGAATATATATATTAATAATTCTATTACTATTAATAATAAAACTAAGTAATTAAATAGTAAGGTAACTAATAAAAGACTTCTTAGCTATAATTATTATCCTATTTTCTTTAAGGATCTTAAGTATAATATTAAGATGCTTTAAATATTCCTTAATACTATCTAAAAACATAATAATATTATTAATATAAACATAAATAAAGTGCTTATACTTCTAAAAGAGTTAATCTATAAATCATTAAGCAAAAGCAGGGGAATTTTTAAAAACTATTAGTGCTATATTTAATGCTTTAAGACCCTAATTTAATATTACTACTATATAGGCTTAGTGGTCTTTTCTAATTAGTAGTTAGTAGAAAAATCCTATTCTATTAAAGAGAGAAAAAACCTTCTTACTATAAGTATTATCTATAATATCGCTTTAGTCTAGTAGGGGGTAAATATCTAGTATAGCTATATTATTAAGTAGTCTTATATTAACTATAACTCTTCCTTTCCTTTTCTAGCTAGTTTCTTACTAAACTATAAACACTAGACACGCTATTACTACTAGCTTATCTAGATATAATATTTTCCCTTTAAGGTAGAGTTTCTTATATACTTTATTAAGTTTACTTCTATCCTATTCTCCTAGCCTATATAGCTAGATTAGTCTTATTTAATATTGCTATTTATTAACTAAGTTAATCCGTATTTTTTAATCTTTAGGCATAGGGATAATACCTCTATTATAATAAATATTATATTTATCTATAAGCTAAACAAATTTGCTTATAGTGTTATAATTTATATTAGCAACTTATACTCTAAATTTATTTGTAATATATAGAATTTCTTCTAGATATAAAATCCTATATAATAGCACTCCTATGTTAACTTTCTTTAGGTTAAGCTTATCCTTCTCCTTATTAGATTTATTACTATCCCTATCTATATCTCTTATTTTCTCTATAATATCCTTACTAAAATAAGTATAATATACTAAAGGATTATTAATTATATAATTAGCATTAACCTTACTAGCTACTGTTAGTTATATAACTTTCTTATACTTATAAATAATAATAGTTTTATTAGTGGGATTATATATAATTATTTAACCTAGGCTAGATCTATTAAATAAAGCATTAGGGAAATATTCTAAATATAACTACATATAGTATATACTTATTTCCTAATTCCCCTATACTGCCTTCTAAGTAACTAGTATATATATAGTTCCTTTTAGCGGAATTAACACTATATACGCTATAACTACCCTTTAATAGGGTACTTTATTAGCTAGCTAAAAAATCTTAGCTAGTACTATTATACTATAAACTAATCTAAAAACCACTTTAAGGTTTATAAAATTAATCTTTACTCTATATTTATAAAGGAAATTTATTTTAAGTAATAACTTTAGTCCTAGGTTTAGTATTATATTTACTATAACTATAGAATAACTAGTAATTTTAGTTCTATATACTATTCCTAGAATATAAAAATTAAAAGTGGCTAATTCTATAATATAAAAGGCAGACTTAACTCTAGATATAGGCTTAGGCTCCTACGTTCCTTATTTTATATTTAACCTGTTTTATTCTAGCTATACCTTATTTACTAAAATTAATAATATTCCTAAATTAAGGTAGATTTAAGAACTCTTGCCTTTATTATTAAATTTAAGAGGGATTTTTAAGTATATATTTGCTTATTTTCTATTATACTTAACTTCCTATAGTCTTGCTATAGCTTTAATTACTTACCCTAGAATAAGTTAACTTAATAAGATATGGTGGCGTAGTAACTGCTTTTAAGGATATGAAGAGGAAGCGAGCGACCGCTGATAGTGCCCTGGCCTTGGTGATTATGTTATTGGTAATCTAGTCGCCTGAATCGCCGATAGACTGCCCAGGACAGCGCCGACGTTAACGGATAAAGCAAGCTAGTCTTCCAAAGGAAATTAGAATTAAATCAGCCACATGAGCAGTAATTGTTGCTAGCATCTTGTTAAATGTTCAAATTGGCGTCTCTTTGACTGGCTAAAAGGTAGCTCAAAACGCACATGACTATAGCCATGGAAGTGATACTTACGACCACTCTTCTTAAGAGCGTGCTGCCGATACTAGCCGTGCTAGTCTAGTTAGATTTACTATTATACTAGTCTTATCTACCTCCTTTATAGTATTTTCTATAAAATAAGTCTTAATAAAATTAGACTCCTATCCTAGAGTCTCCTTGCTATCTTTATCTATAACCTCCCCTTCTTTAGCTATATAGTAACTATACTCCTAAAGGTATATTTCCTACTATTATACATTAGAATTATTATTAAACACTATAATATTTATATATTCCTTTTCTTTAGTAGGTAATTTCTCCTAATATTAAAATTACCTAGGCTACTATAACTAGCTTATTCTTTCTAATAGTCTAAAGTCTTAAGGTTATTATTTATCCTAATAATTTTAGGGTTTATCTTATTAATTCTAGCTAAACTCTGTTTACTCTTTTCTCTTTTCTTAAGATTTATTCTACTATAGTTACTAATTTTATCCCTTAATCTAGATATTTTACTGTTATAGCCTTAGTTAGAGAAATCCTAAAGATCTTTAGGTATTCTCATTATCCTATTAGTAATATTAATTTCCTAGCTAAAAATATACTCTTATTAGCCTATTTTAATTTACTTAAGCTTTATTCTTATTATTTTCTAAGTTACTACTAGATATCTCTTTATTAAAGTAAACCTTAAGCTTTCCTTTACCTTTTCTAGCTATAGGATAACCTTTACTACATAGGTAATAATATAAATCTTACCTTTTATTATTTACTATAGTAATATAGGCTAATCTTATATTAGTTATAGTTAGAACTAGATATATTTAGTGTAATCCTAGATATAGTTTAAGGCATAGATATACTAGAAGCTAATAGTCTATTAATTTACTATTTACCCTAGTATACTAAAAGATTTTTAACGCAAATTTATAAAAGAATACCTTATTTATAACATTCTCTTTAGTGTATTCTGCTTTATTAAGCTATGCTATTATATCCTAAACCTAAATACTAAATTCCTTCTAAATTACCTTAAAAACAAAAGGTATATTACTAAATATAGTATTTTACTCTCTTAAATTAAGATATTACTAGTACTATACTATTATATCCCCTTAGAATAATATCTAAATCTTTTTCTAAATAATATCCTATTAGCTAGGGTTAGCATAGTATAAGTAATCTTAAATAGCTTAGACTTATAATTTAATATTATAAAAAATCGTCTACTTCCTATTATATATAATAAGGTCTCTATTAGCCTTCTCTAGTTTATTATAAGGCTTAAAGTGTCTAATATCTATGATTTTCTATATTAAATTCGTATTCTATTCTATGTTTTCTATCTATTAGCTATACTAATTCTAATTAAGCGCTAGATTTACCCTTCTCTAGGTTCCTAGATTAGTATACTATTCTTAATCTAGGGGAAATAGGGTTTACTACTATATTTAGTGTAGGTTAACCTATTACTATACAAATCCCTGCTAATCCTATGGTTACTAGTATTATAGTTACTAGTATTATAGATATATTAGTTATGCTAATAGTCCTGCTCTAGCTTTAGAATACATTAGTTATGCTAATAGTCTTACTCTAGCTTTTAAATCGCTATTATACTAACCCTAGTTATTTAGTAAATATAACATTCCCTAGGTAGTATTTTATGCTAATAGTGTTAATCCTACTAAGGCACTTATACTTTATAAGCTTCTAATTTTAGTTATTAGTCTTATTACTAGCTAGTCTATTCCTAATACTATTTAGTCTATTATAGCCTACTATATAATTTATTACTATTCTAATACTTCCTAAAGAATCCTTATAGTATTAGATTTACTTACTATAGTGTGAATTTCCCCTAGATCTAGTTAATCTAGTAGGTTTCTTAAGGGTCCTAGCTATAGGTCTTCTAGATATAACTCTATTATCTAGTTAGGGGGTTTAATATACTAAGTAGTGGTGTTATCTTTAGGATAGTAAGTAATCCCCTTTTCTTTATTATTTTTAACCTTTATTATACTTCTCTTAGTTTTAGTAGTAATAGTACTATAAGCTAGGCTAGTAGTGCCTTTAGATAGCCTCTCTAATGCCTTATTACCTTTTAATCTATTAGATTTATTAAGGTATCCTTTAGATTTAGCTTTTAGAATATAGGATCTAACTTACTTCTAAATAAAATATATTATTTGCATATCTATTAGGTTTTAATAAATAGGTAGTTCTTACTATATTAGATGCTTATGTCTTATTACCACTCTATTATTAAATTTATATCTTATAAGCTTATTTAAATCTTCTTATTTACTAATTTTAATAAGTTTTTATTTTTAATACTTAAATCCTAGATTTTATTTATTAAAAGTATAAAACTAGTAAATAAGGTATAGTTTGTTTTTAGTAACTAGGAAGTTACGCTAAAACTCTATAAATTAATATTATAAATAGTTAGTTTTAGATATAAGGTTTTTATTTCTAGGTTTCTAAAAGGGTATAATAAAAGAATCTCTAATTACTACTACTTATTATATACTAGTTTAGTATAATAGGGGGCAAATCTATTAGAGAGGCTAACGGATTTGTGATTATAAAGTTATATTAAGTTTACTTATATAAGCTACTATTAGGGGTATAGTAAGATATTAGAAGTAAGTTAATTCTGTTCTAGCAAAGTCCGAATCTAGCCTTATATCGGCCACCCTTATGTTCCGCCACGTAACACTAGGTGTTAGGAGCGCAGAGGTCGGAGACAGGACGTTTATAATAGTGGATCTTCGGAGAACCTTTAGGCTACTCTAATAATAAAGAGGCTAGCTAGCTATAAGATAGCTATATATTTATTAAGTAAGGTATTTATTAAGGACTATGTATATTATATATAGTAAGTTAGAGATTAAAACCTTTATGCACTAGGCCCTAGCTAGTATCTTTCTAGTGGTGACTGCGAATCTTAGCCTTTACTTCGTTTATATCAGACCCTGCGGTACAAGCCGTGACACTAACACACCCCCCCTAGCTAAGATATCTATTAAAGCTAGAGTTTATGAGTGTAAGAAAAGATCGCAAAGAATACCTAGTGTTATAATTACGTAGGAATCTCCTATAAGCTAATCTAGTAATAGAATTCCTTATATATTTACCCTAATAAAGGCTTATAAAGCTATTAGTAAGTATCTTAGAGGTCTTTAACTAATTTACCTTAATATTACCTAGGGCATATTGTTTATAAATTTATATTTAATTTATATTAAGATACTTAAGGCTAGCTTTAAGCCTTCCTTCCTTTTACTCTATAATGCGAATTATTTACTTATTATTATACTAGATAATTAATAGCGGAGGGACTTATATGCTAATATTATAAAGCAGTCTCCCTAGAGATATTTGCTCTTTTACTCTGTAATTTAATATAAAAAGCTTTGCTTCTATGCTTAAAGTTATTATATAATACTACCTTCTAGACTTCTAATTAATTATAGCGCTATATATAATAAAGACATAGCCTTATGGTAACTTCTAAGTATTAGGGTTATTACTAAGAGAGGCATTAGTGCTAGAGAATAACATATTAAAGCTATTTACTCTAGAGTATTAGATATATAGCTTCCTTATATTCTAAGTATATATTAGAGTAGCCTTTATAAGCTTAATATGCTTTGCTAATAGGTTTATTATAAAGGAGGTAAGCTTTAAAGCTATAAAGGCTATATCTAGTCTTCTAATAATATATAGATAGACTAAAGAGCTAATAACTACTCTATAGTAATTAATCTCTTTATTAGTAGCCTTACTGTTATTAGGAAGGATTATAGCTAACATAAGAGGTATCATAATTAAGCTCTTCTAATTATTGTTAATAATATTAGGAATGAATTTCTAAGCGATCTTATGAATGTACGATTCCTATGATAACTATATCTCTTTAGTATTACTGTTACGTGCTGGCTTGGCACGATAGGGGGCGAATCCGTTAGAGGGGCTAACGGATTTGTAATTATAAAGTTATACTAAGTTTACTTACAAAAGCTACTATTAGGGATATAGTTAGATATTAGAAGTAAGTTAATTTTATTCTAGTAAAGTCTAAATCTAGCCTTATATTAGCTACCCTTGCGTTTTACTATATAATAAGTGCTAGGTATACTAAAAAGATAACTATCCTAGTTATTATTACTTAAACTATAACTAGATTTAGCCTTTATCTAGCTAAGCTTATTAAAAAAACTTCTATTAAATTTATATAAAGGAAAAAATAAACTTAGTATATCCCTTACTATAATTATAATCTCTCTCTTTTACTTTTAAATTATTATATTAAATAATATATTCCTTCTATCTAATATTAAGTACTTAATCTTTATTATATTTTATTATTTCCTTTTAGTAAAATATTAAATTCCTTTATTCTCTTATTTCTTTTAATTTTATACTTAGTATAAATTCTAACTTCTTACCTTACTATATACTATATTCTAACTTTATATCTTAATATTTAAATTTATTCCTTTAATCTAGTAATCTAGTAAATTTATTCTCCTTAATTTATAGCTTAGTTACCTTAGTGGTTAATATGTGTATAATAGGTAATATTTATCTTAATATCCTTATTATCTTTTTTCCTCATAATACTAGTAATAATTTACTTATTTCCTATACTATAGGCATATCTAGTATTATTTATTAAATATCTATCTAAGCTATTCTTTGACTAGGCTTTCCTAGTAATTTAGGCTTCTTACTTAGTATTACTAGAGGTCTTATTTTACTATAAGGTTACTTATTACCTATTTTTAGTATTCCTTAATGTAATTTACCTTAATACTTATTACTTTTACCTAAAGATAGTATTACTAGAACTAGTGTTTATACTAGTATCTCTAGAGCTAGGGTTACCTAATTTTGTATTTCTAGGGTTCTAATTACTAGAATTAGCCTTACTAAAGCTAAATTTACTTTCTTATTATTCTCCTTAAACCTTTTTTACTTATTTATAAGGTTCTTAATCTTTATATCCTAAGCTTATATTTCTTTTAATATTCCTATTACTGTAGATACTAATTTTACTATTTTCTTTTTAAATTTAGTTCTCTTAACTATATTCTATTTTAAAGCCTTAAGTTATTTATTAATATTAATTAATATTTTACCTAACTTAAGGTTTAAGATTTTCTCTTTCTAGGCTATTAATATACCTATAATTTATTTAAACTTATTCCTAAAACTTTCTAACTCTTTTTTTATTAATTTTACTAAATTATAAATATCCTTTACTATATCTTTAGTAACTATATATACTATCTTTACTTACTTCTTAATTATATTAAAGTCCTTTTTTACTTTATTAACTTAATTAACTAGGTTATTAATCTTGCTTTTCTTATACTATTTACTTCTCTCTTTATCTTACTTAGATTTAGATAATCTTTATACTAACTCCTTTTCTATACTAATATAGAGTAAATCCGCCTATCTAATGCTGGCTAACGCACCTGTAATTGTAGCATTTACTACGCTATATTTATCCGCAAAACAAAGAGCTAAAAGGTAGCTTGTGGTAGCAAAGACAACGTGCTATTATAAGTGGCTATTTCTTCTTAGGCTTCCTAGGTAATTCATACCCCTTGTGTAATTGTAAATAAACTATGTCTCCTATGTTAATATTAACTAGTCTATAGCGATTATTATACTAAATCTTAGCAAGGGCAGCCGCTATTATAATAGCTAATTAAGCCTTATACTAGTATAGCTTTTGTAGCACTACTATATTATTTACGCTAGCTCTAGTGTTAATTATATTATTTAGGGAAAGAAGGTTAATAATACTTAAAGGATAGAATCTATATGTGAGAACAATGATAGCTAGGCAAGAGGTATAGGGGCTCTAGTATATTAACTAAAGCTTGCTAGGTCTAAGTGTATTATGCGTGCGAGTCACTGTCTTATAGCTAGTGGCTTGCTAGTGTTACGTAAACCTAGCCCTAGGGTGTAGCCTGTTTGCGGGGCGCGCTAGTGGTATGCTTATATTATAGGTAGGGCCTTATAATTATCCCCTTACTTATAGCTAGGCTCCTAAATAGCTTCTACTAGCTTCTATATAGCTATTTACTAACTAGCTACTATATTAAAATAATAATAAATAATAATAGTATTTAAGTATAAATTTACCTTTAACTCCTTATTATATTATATACTTTTTACCTCTATATCCTTAGTTAACTTTTTAAAACTATTATAATATCTTAAGTTACTATTATATTCCCCTTATTACTCCCCTTAGTTTTATTATAGATTTAGACTATATTCCCTTAAAGAAATACTCCTATATATACTATTTATATACTAGATATACTAACTTTAAGAAAAGCTTACTATCTAAGCCTAAATTACCTTAGATTAACTATTAATTCCCTATAGAATTATTTACTACTACTATAATAGTAAAATATTTAAAACGCTATATTTAATATTATAAGCATAGTAACACTTATAACACTATATATATACTACTATTCCTATGTCTTTTAGTCCCTTATTACTAATATCTCTATATAGGCTATAGCTACTATAAAAGGTGACTTTTTAGATCTTTTAGCCCTAATAAACTAGGTATAAACCCTTATAGTTACCCTTAGTAGCTTATATAAGGAAGACCTAGAGGACTAAATATTCTCTAAGATAACTTACTTTAGTTTCGCTAGGGCTTATCGAAACCTAATACTAGGGTTTAATTATGCTAATATAGTATACTATATTATATTTAGCCTTACTAGGGCTATAAAGGTCTATTAGGTCTATCTCTTCCTTACTTATATACTAGTCTTTTACTTATTTCTTAGGGTAGGAGGTATTAATTTTATATAACTAGTATATTATTTCTTACTAGTAACTTTCTATTACTATATTTCTAGCTCCTATCCTTGGGGTAGTAAGTACTCTAATCCTTTTTACTATCTCTTTACTAACCTTTTTATAGCTAAACTATTATAAACTTTCCTATACCTAGAAGGCAAAGGTAATTTTGCGTTTAAGGTCTTATAACCTAGGTTTTATGCCCTAGGGTAATACGAAGTATTGCTTTTACTAAGCAATATAGGAGCTAATTAGTAAGGATAAGGACTAGGGTAAGTACCTTCTTTATAGAGGTATAGTTCTTTTATATAAAGGGGCTATAATAAAGGGGTTTCCTTTAAGTCTCCTTACTCTATAGGTATGTTTTTATTTATTTTTTAGTAAGTAATCTAAGGTTTCTTAGTTTAGAGTGTAATAGTAGCTAGTAAGGCTAGGCCTTTTTTATAGGAATATTATATCTCTTTGCCTATAATTTACTTATATCTTACTATCTCTCTTATAGGATTTGCTTTAGTAAAACGCCTAAATCACATATTATACGCCTTCTATATCTTTAGCTAGGACCTATTAGTTATATTTGCTTAGCTAACCCTTCTATTTTACTAGGTATTTATTACCTTTATAGGTCTTCCTATAGTCTTTAACTTCCTTTACTTTATACTTATTTTCTTTATCTTTAAGGTCTAGTATTAGTATTTCCTTATCTCTAGTGTCTTTATAGTAATTCTATAGCTCTAGTAGACTAACATAGAATATATTATATAGCTAACTATATTTTTTAGGTAATAGTAGTTAGTATGCTTATTTTCCTATAGTATTAAGTACTTAAAATAGTCTAATAAATCTAGGGATTAGCTTCTGTTTTACGTCCTTAAGTCTAATATTCTTTACTAATAGTACTATAAAATTACCTCTTTTTAAGGTTAATAGCTAGTAGTGCTTATTATAGTACTTTACCTAGGTTTTAGTAGCTTTTACCTAGTTTTCCTTTAGTTACTCCCTAACTTTATATAACTTTATAATATATATATAGGCTTCTAGTACCTCCCCTTCCTTAATCTTATCCCTAAGAGCTAGGTAAAACTTAGGTAAATATCCTATAAGGGAGTAGTTTAGAGAGTAACTTATAGTCCTATTAACTATATTATTATATATAAATTAGGCTACTAGAAGTAGCTTAAGCTATATTTACTAGTTCTCTATAATAAAGTATTAGAGATAATGCTTAAGTATTTAGTTTATTCTCTTTATTTACCTATTAGTTTAGGGGTAAAATGCTATAGAAAGCCTTTGCTTTATGTATAATAAGTAACATAGGTCTAACTAGAATTAGCTTATAAAGACTAGTCCCCTATTAGATATAATACCCTCTAGTGCCCTAAATTATAGTTTAATCTCCCTATAGAAAAGCTTTACTAATTTAGCTATATTAATAGTAGTAGTTATAGGTAAGAAGATAGAGTACTTAGTAAATTAGTCTATAATTACTAGGATTACGTTAGTTTCTTGCTCGCTAGCTTACGTAATAAGTAATCCTATAATAAAGTCTATTAAGATCTCTACCTATAGTTACCTTAGTATTAGTAGTAATTTAAGGCTTTTATATAGGCAATGCTATTTAGCTACTACCTATTAGTAAACCCTATAGCTTATAATATAGTCTAAAATAGACTTACTTATAGCTAGCTACTAGAAGTAATACTTTAATAGCTTAAGAGTGTGCTTAGTCCTAAAGTAACTTACTAGTAAATTATTATAGTATAGCTATAGAAGCTCCTATTATAAGATAGGCTCCTAGGGAATAACTACCTAGTCTTAGTATATTAGAAGACCCCTTATGCTATATAACTATAGACTAGCCTTTCCCTTTCCTTTTACTAGGGAGTTATTAGTCTTACTATTCTACCTCTATAAATCTAGGTCTTAATCCTATGCCTTCTATAGTAATTACACTAATAGTTTATTTACCTTAGATTAGTAGGGATTTAGTAATATAATAGCCCCCTATATCTCTTATACTATACTAATATCTTAGACATATAATACTTTCTCCTAGAAATTACCCTTATTTAGCTAATCTTTTACTAGATTTATAGTAGCTATCTAGCCTCTTAACTAGGCTACTCTAGCCTCTAGAGCTTTCTCTATAGGGGCTAGGGCATTTTCCTTCCCTAAAGATATTTTATTAAGCCTCTATATCTAAGACTAGTAATATACCTAGTCTTCTTTAATATATTAGTATCTTTTTTTCTACTACTTCTTTAGTAGCTACTATTTTTTTTAAAGTTCTAGTAAAAATACCTTATTTATTAGGGGTTTGCCTTTATAATTAGACTTCCTTAATAGTGTATTTACTAGGTTACTTTTCCCTAGTTTATGCCTAATTATAAAGTAAAAGGGGCAAAGGAATATATACTATCTAGCCTACTTTCTATTTAGCTTTTACTACCTTATAAAGGTCTATAAGTTATAGTAATCTAATAGGACCTTTACTAGAGTTACTATGCCTTAAATATAGTATTACTAGTGCTTAAATAACTTTACTATAGTAAGTAACTCTTAATTAGCTATGCTATAATTATACTTAGTATTTATAAACTTCCTTAACTAAAAGGCTACTAGATACTAATAGCCCTTATTATCCTATTAAGATAGGATTCCTACTATTATAAAGATAAAAGTATTTATCTTAATACGCACTAGTTAACTTAGGTTATAATAATAGAGGAGAGGCGCTTACTAAAAGGTATCTTTTAGCTAGTTAAATACTAGCTATTCCTTTGCTCTAAATATAAACTTCCTAGTCTAGATGCTATTTTAACTACCTTTTATTAATATATATAAAGGTACTATAATCCTAGAGTATTTATAGATAAACTATTAGTAAAAGTTATAGAATCTAAGGAATAACTATATATTCTTAAAGCTTATAGGTTCCTTCTAATCTTAGATTATATTAACCCTATGTATATCTATTAAGATCCTATTAATTAATAGGATAAACCCTAGGAATTCTACTAACTCCTAGTAAAATAAGCACTTTAAGGGTTTTATATATAGCTTTGCTAACCTTATATATTCTAGGACTTCCTTAATATATATAGTATACTTCTCCTATGTTTTTAAGAAAATAAGGATATTATCTAGATATACTATATAAATAGTATTAACTAGCCTATAAAGCGCTTTTATAAATATAGCTTTAGAAAGTAACTAGGGTATTTGTTAACCTAAAGGGCATTATAAGATATTTATAGTGTCTATAATATATATAGAATGCGGTCTTCTACTTATTACCCTCTTTAATATAAATTTAATAATAAGTATTCTTAATATTAATCTTTAAGAAGTAGTAAGCCCCTTAATAATAATCTAGGATCTCTAAAATTAGGGGGAGAGTGTAGTAATTCTTCTATATTACTCTATTAAGTCCCTAATAATTTATATATAGTTAAAGCATTCTATCTTTCTTTAGTATAAATAGGATAGGCATGCCTATAGGGCTCTTAGAGGGTCTTATCTAGCCTTTCTATAGGTTTTTATTAATGTATTTATAGAGCTCCTTTAGCTTACTTTAGGAGAGAGGGTAAATTAGTCTATATAGGGGTGTGGCCTTAGGTATTAGGTTAATTATATAATTAGTCTCCTTTCTTAATAGTAAGCTTCCTACCTTATCTAATATAAATATATCTTTAAACTTATATAATTCCTTAGGGATATTTTTAATAGTTTTATATACTTTTGCCTTCTCTTTATCTTTAAGGGCAATAAACTTATCTTCTATAACTCCTATAATAGTATATATAATAGTCTTATTATATATTACCTTTATAAACTTATAGGGAGTTATAAGTAAAAAGGCTATTCTCTTTTTCTTAAACTATTACTCTTATAAGTGTAAATAAAGGTATATATATTCTTTAGTAAGTATATGTATTCTAATTAAGAGAGGGCTTCCCCCTATTCTTAGGTCCTTATTTATAGCTATATATAGTAGCTTAAGGTTCTTTTCTTCTTCTCTTAAGTCCTTAATTATAATAAGTACCTTATAGATACTATATTAGGGGACTATAAGGGCCCTTATTACCTTAAGGATAGGTGCTATAGCCTTAGCCTAGTTAAGCTTATAGTTCTTTGCGAATTTAGTATTAATAATATTAATTTTAGCGTAGCTATTAAGATTTACTACTATTTTATTATCTTTATGCCTATAAATAGTAACTAGTATATAAAATTAATACCCTATTAGTACCCTAGTATTTAAGGTAAAGGTAAGGGCATTTACTTTTACCTTAGGAAGTTTCCCTAGCCTTCTTAGGGCTCTTTCTTTAGCTTATTATACTTTTATATAAGATACTCTATACTACTATAGTTAAAATATTATTTTTTATCCTTAACTTTACTATTATTTAGGTAAGTAGCTAGGCCCTTTTCCTAGTCCTTATTCCCTTAATCCTTATAAGGTTTATAACCTTATAAGGAGTCTTACCTTTAATATTAGGGGGCCTTATATAGGCCTTTATCCCCTAAATAGTTAGGCTTTTACTTATTCTTTAGTATTACCTCCTAAAATCACTAGGTAAGTTATATAACCTCTTCTTAAGTCTTTCCTATAATTAAAGAATATAGGTTAATATAGTCTTATAGGTTAGGGAGTAACTTTATAAAGAATATAAGAGTATAAGACTTTTTAGAGGCTTTTTCTAGGTATTTCTCTAGTAAATCTAAGTAAATACTAAATTAGATAGGTATTGAAATG
>JFGW01000387.1:0-22647 GCA_000729825.1 Epichloe sp. AL9924
AATTACTATAATTACTATAATTACTATAATTACTATAATTACTATAATTACTATAATTACTATAATTACTATAATTACTATAATTACTATAATTACTATAATTACTATTATTACTATTATTACTATTATTACCTTTATTTTACTTTTATTATTATTTTAAAAAAAACATAAAAAAGAAAATATTTTTATAATATTAATATTTTTAAAAACCTTAAAATACTAAGTTATTAAAAACTATAGCTTTTACTATAGTAATTTACTTATAATTACTAGTATTTATATTTAAGTTATTTATTAGTTATTTATTTTTTATTAAACTTTAATACTAATAATATTATAAGTAATTTTAGTAATCTTAGTACTATTAGTATTATAAGCTATTATAAGCTATAATAAGCTATAATAAGGTATAATAAGCTACTTATATTAACTTTACTAGTAATTCTTTTTATAGTTTTTTTTAAATAAGTAATAATAATAATTTATAGAAATATAAAATAATTTATAGAGATAGTAAATAATATAATAAGAAGGTTTTTCTTTAAGTTATATTAGTAAAATTAAGTATTGAGTTAAATAGTATTATTAAAAAGATTATAATATTATATTTAACCTTACTTAGTTATAATAACTTATAATAAAATTATTAAAATAAAATAATATTATAAATTCTATAACTAATTTAATAAAATAGGTAATAATAAAAGCTTTTATATAACTAGCTTTCTTTTAACCTTAATAATACTAATAACTAATAAAAAATCTAATACTATATTTATAGTATTTATAGTTAGTGTAGTTTAGAAAAAAAAATTTATAGTATAGTATAGTGTTAAAAATAAGACCTATTTTTAGCCCTTTCTAGTCAAAGGACCTTTTCATTACTAGCTTGCATTACAAGCCTGACAGCTGCACTACAGCTGTCAACGGTCGCGAAGGTAGCTGTTAATAGCTACGTCGCAGCTGTCAACAGCTGCGACCGACCGTGTGGATGACTAATCCAAATCAATTGTGGATTATTTAATTGCGTTATGGCTATAAGCGTAGCTATAACTATAGCGCCACTAGTAATTAGGTAAGCTAGGGTGATGTAAGTAGGTTACCCTACACATAGGTTACCCTATAGCTATCTTTAACAGCGATTTTCTCTTTAACTAGAGGTTATACAAAAGTCTTGCATATAGCAAATTAAAGCTTAAAGATAGGGCTTTTATTTTATATAGGAATATTTTTTAGACTAAAAGTTAGTGCATATAGGTTACTAGTTTGTATAGTAGTAAATCGATTTTTTGGATTTTACATACAAATGAATTTTGCGGAAAATTAAAAGTGGCCCTTAAGACCCTTTTAGTAGCTTAGATCTACTAATATAGTTAGTGGGTATATAAGAGGAAGAAGATCTTTTTAATCTAGCTAGATAGCTAGGCCTCTTAATCTAATAGCCGCATTGCCCGTACAACGTCACTAAAATTAATTCTATTGGTATATAAGATATCGTAAAAGTCATCTAGATTAAATTCTATTAGTTAATAACTACTATAACCTTCTATTACGTTGCGTTAAATATTTAACGTGGTAGTTCTATTAGTCCCTAACCATAGAGCTACACCTATATAGCTGTTGCTAGCTGGTAACTAGCTCCCTACATTTTAATAGGTTATAAGCCTAGCCTATTACTATAAAATTCTTTCTAGTGCACTTTACATATAGTTATAGAAGACTTCCCTTCTAAAAAAAAGGAAGGACCCGTGAGATAGAAGCTATTCCCTTCTATAAAAAAGGAATTATTGTGGTTATAAAAGACTTCCCTTCTATAAAACAAGAAGCGCGCGAGTAATATAAAAGCTTTCCCTTCTATAAAAAGGAAAATTAGTAGGTTATAGAAGACTTCCTTTCTATAAAATTAGAAGATAGATACCAATTAACAAGGTCAGGGGTCTTCAGCCCCTAATCTTAGTGCGTAAGAGGTTCTAAATAACTAGCTAAAAGAGTAAGTTATTAAGTAACAAGATACTATTAATCTATTATTACAGAAGCTAGAGGCTTTAACTATAGCTATTAATAATAGAGGTATAGAGGGTGTGGAAGCTACTAAGCCTGCTAGTTAGGAGCAAGTTTAGTAGCCTATTTAAGATAAGGCCCCTAAATCTAGCTCTATATAAGCTACCTTTAATAATTTAATTATTAAGGAATTTAATACGAGGGTTTATAGCTTCCTAGAGACTACTAAGCTTAAAGGAGCTAAAAATTTCAATTAATAGAAACAAGCCCTAGCTATCTAATTTAGAGCTTTAGGCATGCCTAAATTTCTAGATAATCCGGATATTTCTAGGGCGCTAGGGGACGCTAACTAAGCTATTATCCTTATGTTACTAAGGGATAGCTATATAGAAGGCCCCTAAGCCGCTATAACTTAGCAAAAATCACCTAAAGAAGCCCATAATTTACTTGTATAGCAGTATTCACATAGCGTTAAAATCCAAAGGGGGTCCCTATATTCTAAATTTCATAACCTGAATTTTCATGGTTTTAAGGGGACTTTAGAAGCCTTTAATACAGTCTTTAATAATCTACTAGCTAGATTATTAATTTTAGGGGTCCTAATTAATCCTATAGATCAGGTTAATCAATATCTTTAATCCCTAAAATTAACCTTCCCTCAGTGGGCTAAGAGGCAACGATTTAGCATGCGTACAAATAGGGCTATAGGGGCTCCCCTAGATACCCTAAATCTTTAATTTCTAATAGCAGACCTTCTAGCTAAATAGAGGGATAAATCATCTACAGTATCTAAAGCCCTAAATTATAGGGCTAAAGACCTAGAAAAGGGTGCTAAAGACAAGGAAAAGGCCCCTAAAGGTTAGAAGAAAAAGAAAGAAAGCTCTAAAGAAAATAAGGGCTCTTCTAATTCTAATAAGAAGAAAAAGAAGCAAAAGGGTTAAAAATCAGATAAAAAGGAAAATAAAGAGCTTACAAAGGGTTCTTTTATACTAGGAAATTATAACCTTTCTAACGGAGCCCTTAATCCGTATAAGAAACCTAGTAATTACAAGACTAGTTATAAGAGCTCTAGCAATAGTAGCTCTAATTCTAGCTCTAGTAATTCGGATAATAAAAAACAAGAAATTAATTCCTTAAATGGTTTTAATTATTATAGTAAAGACATAAAAAAAGCCCTATTATATAATATAGGTTTGACTATACATATAGTTAATTCTAGGGAGGTCTTTAGGGATTATACCCCTTATAAAAAGGGGGAATCTAACCCTATTATAACTAGTAGTAGTCCTATTTATCCTAAGGGCTATAATAGTGCTATTTTTGAGGTCTTATATCAAAAGAAACCTAATAAATATAGGACCTTAGTGCTAAAGGACACTCTATATTTTCCTTAGCTTAATGTTAATATAGTTAGTGGCCTTATTCACTATATATCTGGCGGTTGCTTTATAAAAAACCACCTTTATCTTAAAGATAGGTCTTATATTGCTACCCTAGATATAGAAAAACATGGTTTTTTCTTTTACGTTAAAAACCAAACTACACCTAGGTTATATAAAGGGCCCTGTAACAAAGAATCTTATTATATCCGACCTTTTACCTATGCTAGCTTTAGGGGTTATAGCTACCCTATAGAGGTTCAAATTCCCTCTAAAAAGCCGGATTAGGCTTCTGATTTGGACGAAATCGCTGAAATTAACGAAAATGATGATAATGTTAAAGAAATCGAACGGGATGATTTAGGGGATTTAGTCCCTTCTCTAACGCCTATAGCCCTAGGTTAGGTCCCTTATAAATCTAAGGAAATAGATTTAGGGGTGTTAGAGGGCCTTAGTAATGGAAAAAGGTCCCTAATACCTCCCTAAGAGGCCTGTGGTTCTTAGGGGGCCTAGCAGGGGACTAACGGAGAGGGCCCTAATCTAGACCTAAATCTAAACCCTAATTCAGGCCCTAAGGATCTTTAATATCAACGATTACTAGAACTAGCTAGCCTATGGCATGTACAATTAGGGCACCTAGGGCTTCCTTTGCTAAAGAAAACAAGCCTTATAACTAAAGCTGATTTTTCTAAAATTAAGGATAAAGATTTTAAATGTATAGCTTGTGATCAATCTAAGGCAGTTAGAAGACCTAGGAAATTAGCTATCCCTAACCCCCCTAGAGCTCTAGATCAAATAGAGGGGAATACGCTAAAAATCAGCCCTATACCGTACAATAAACAGTCAATTTGCTTATTTCTAGTTGATTAAAAGACTAGATATAAGTGGGTGTTCTTATTACCTAATAAGGAAGGCCTAACTGTTTATAGGGCTATTAAGGGCTTCTTCAGAGGGCTTAAAAATCAACTAGGTTAATATCCTAGGCACCTTCACTTCAATAGGGGCCAAGAAATCAATTCTAGTTATTAAAGCTAGTTAAATTCTAAAGGGATTAAATTTACAACTTCTAGTCCCTATATCCATAAGCAAAATGGATTAGCAGAGCGTTCAATTCGTACTATTCTAGATCGATTAAGGGCTACTATCTAGTGGGCAAAATTACCATTATATCTATGGTGTTTTATATTACCTGCAGTTGTTAACCTAGTTAATATAACTCCTAATACCACAAAGGATAAAAGCCCTAAACAACTGCTAGCTAGGGAGCTAAATCAGCCCTATACAACTAATATTAGCAGTATTAGAGCTATAGGATCTCACTGTGAGATTCTAATCCCCCTGGAAAAACGACCTAAAGCCTAGAAGTTAGTAGCTAGGACTATCCCTAGAAGGTTATTAGCTACACTAGGTTCTAAAACTTACCTAGTGTATATCCCCTCTAAAAGGCTAGTTATAAAGACTAGCTTTATTAAGATTATAAAACCTATAGGTCCTGTCTCTAAAGGATTACCTAGGCTTTCTATAGGGGATAACCCTTTAGAGAGGGAAAATGATTAGAAAATCAAGGTTTAAAGGATTACCCTATAGATAACATAGGAGAACCCCCTATAGGTCAAGAAAAACACCCTATAGGGCCTATACAACCCCCTAAGGAACCGATTCTAGAGGCTCCTGTACAGGCGCCGCCCATAACTCAACTAGGAAATTAGATTTCGACTCCAGACCTGGATTTTAACAAAATTACTAACTTTAACCCTAATATTGACCCTATAGATGTTAATATTAGTTCCCCTTCTTCTCTAGATTTCATAAAAGAAATCTGCTTTAAGGTACAGGAGAAGCTAAAGGAAAACAACCCTAATAGCCCTAAACCTAAGACCTAGAAGCAAGCTATATCTGGCCCTAATAGGAATAAATAGATAGAAGCTACGTATAAGGAATACAAACAGCTTCTAAAGGCTAGTACTTTTAAATTTATAGGGAAAGACTAAGTACCTAAGGGCCGAAAAGTACTAAAGAATAGGCTTATTTATAAGCTTAAAAAGAATAAAGAAAATAATCCTTTAAAATACAAGGCCTGACTCGTTGCTAAGGGATTTATGCAAATCAAAGGTCTAGATTATCTAGAGACCTTTACAGCCACAAGCATTCCCCCTAGCTAGAGGATTTTACTAGCCTTAGCGGCTTGGAATAACTAGGAAATTTTAGCTGCATGACACATCCATTGTCGCTTCGCATCATTAGCTAGGCAGCTGCCTGCATACGCCACCTTAGTTACGTTGTTCCTAAAGGTATGACGGTCTAATTCAAATAATACATTTAAATCTGCTAGGAAATTCTAGAGGTTCTCGTATATATCCCCTTTATACGTAGGTATTTTTATCTGCGTTTTAACAAGACTACTTCGCTACGTAATTACTACTAAATTACTATAGACTGCTAGTAGAACTATAGTTAAAGTTTAAGGGGTAATTATAAGTCCCTAAGGAGGTCTAGCTAATAATAGATTTGCCTTAATCTCCTTAATTTACGCCTTAATTTGCAAAATCTCCTATCTTCTTTATGCACGTAGTAGCTTAGCTTATATAACCTTATAGTATCTTTATAACACTCTGTTATTATTATTTGCATTGCCTATGCCTTTATCTAGATTAGGGACTAGTGGCGTTTCTTATACCCTATTATTATTTATTATTCTAGACTATAAGGGTTTTCTATCCTATAACTAATTATCCATACCTTTATTATTACAAGGTACTAGCGTGTTCTGTGTAAACCTTCGTAGCATTAGCTACATAATAATCTAGCTAATAGTTTATTTCCCTTAAAGGTTAAGAGATTAATTTATTATAGCTTATACTACTAGGTCTAATATAAACAAAGTAAAGGCTAAGATTTATAGTTACTACTAGAAAGATACTAGCTAGGGCCTAGTGTATAAAGGTTTTAATCTCTGACTTACTATATATAATATACGCTATCCTTAATAAATACCCCGCTTAACGAACACGTGGCTATCTTGTAGCTAGCTAGCCTCTTTGTCATTAGAGTGGCCTGAAGGTTCTCCGAAGATCCACTATCATGAACGTCCTGTCTCCGTCCTCTGCGCTCCTAACAGAAATCGAACAGGTTGATTTTATAGGGGCTTTTCTTAACAGCAAGCTTCAATAACAGATTTATATAGTTATTCCAGACGGATTTATCAAATTCCTTGAAGTAAATCCTAAACTAGCTAAATTAGCTAAAAGTTTTAGCTATAAACCCTCTAAAGATTAAGTAATTCTATTATAGAAGTCTTTATATAGCCTAAAACAGAGCTTAAGGGAGTGGCAATAAGCACTAACAGTAGTGCTAAAGTCCCTAGGATTTAACCCTCTTATATCTAACCTAGCTATATTCTTTAATCCCTTTACTAAAATCTTTATTATTATATATATAGATAATTATCTTCTAATTAGACCAGATTTACCTTATATCCAAAGGCTTAAAAAGGAACTTTATAAAGTCTATCTAATAGAAGATAGGGGGCCTGCTAAATTCTTCTTAGGGGTTTAAATTATATAAGATAGACCTAAAAGGATACTAAAAATCCACTAATCTTAGTATATCTTAGAGGCTTTAAATCAATTTAATATACTAGATAGTAAGCCTATTAGCATACCTCTTTAGCTAGGCGTATTAGCTACGCAAATAACCAAGCTTTTAATAGCTAGCGAAATCAAGCTTTATCAGTGTATTATAGGGACTATAATATACCTAATGTTACTTACAAGGCCGGACGTGGCCTTTACACTTTAGTGGCTATCTATAGCACTAGCTAGCCCCTATATAAAGCACCTAAAAGCAGCTAAAAACCTGCTTAGGTACCTATTAGGGACTAAATTCCTTGCTATTATTTATAGGGGAGACCCTAAAGGTATAGCTAGCAAAAGCCTAATAGGTTATTATAATAGTGATTTTGCAGGGGATAAAAAGACCTCTAAATTAACCTACGCTTATTTATTTAAGCTAGCTAGCGGACCTATTAGCTAGAAGTCAAAGAAAGCTAGTACAATAGCTCTATTAACATTAGAAGCTAAAGCTAACGCTATCTACGAGACCTTCCGGGAGCTACAGTGGCTTTAGGGCTTATTTAAGGAGCTAAAAACCCCTATTTCTCCCCCTATCCAGATATATTACGATAATCAAGGCGCTATAACCACTGCCTATAACCCTGCCTTACATAGCCAAACAAAGCATACCTTGCTAAAGTTTAACTATATTAGGCAATAGGTTTTAGAGGGTTTAGCTAAGATCAAATATCTAGATATAAAGTCAATGCCTGTAGATAGTCTAACAAAGCCTCTATCTAGACCTCTTTATTAGGCTTTTATTAAGCTCTTAGGGCTTAATAATCACTAAAAACCAACAACTAAATCCCTTTAACAGGGAACCAAAAATAACGCTAAAAAGGGAGCTATATTTAACAATAGCTAGGAATTTAAAAAGGGGGTCTTTTATCTTTTCCTGTTTTTTCCCTTTTATCTATTATTATCTAAAAGTTATTGTTTACCCTATAGTCTTCTTATACGCTTTTAATTGCCCTTAATGTAATTCTTTTGTAGAGGGGGTGTTAAAAATAAGACTTATTTTTAGCCCTTTCTAGTCAAAGGACCTTTTTATTACTAGCTTACATTACAAGCCGAACAGCTGCGACTAACTGTGTGGATGACTAATCTAAATTAATTGTGAATTATTTAATTGCGTTATGGCTACAAGCGTAGCTATAACCACAGCGCCACTAGTAATTAGGTAAGCTAGGGTAACGTAAGCAGGTTACCCTACACATAGGTTACCCTATAGCTATCTTTAACAGCAATTTTCTCTTTAACTAGAGGTCATATAAAAGTCTTGCATATAGCAAATTAAAGCTTAAAGATAAGGCTTTTATTTTATATAGAAATATTTTTTAGACTAAAAGTTAGTGCATATAGGTTGCTAGTTTGTATGGTAGTAAGTCGATTTTTTGGATTTTACATATAAATAAATTTTGCGGAAAATCAAAAGTGGCCCTTAAGACCCTTTTAGTAGCTTAGATCCACCGATATAGTTAGTGGGTATATAAGAGGAAGAAGATCTTTTTAATCTAGCTAGATAGCTAGGCCTCTCAATCCAACAGCTGCATTGCCCGTATAACGTCACTAAAATCAATTCTATTAATATATAAGACATCGTAAAAGTCATTTAAATTAAATTCTATTAGTTAATAACTGCCACAACCTTCCGTTGCGTTGCGTTAAATATTCAACGTGGTGGTTCTATTAGTCCCCGACCGTAGAGCTACACCTGTACAGCTGTTGCCAGCTGGCAACTAGCTCCCTACATTTCAATATATAGTATAGTGTAGTTTTTTTTAGCTTATAGTTAGTATAGTATAGTTTATAGTGTAGTGTAGTGTGTAGTAACTACACTACACTATAAATACTACACTACACTACACATTGTAGTGCAATACTCTGCTTATAATAGAGGGGGTTATTTATAATTAGTAGTATTATTATTATTATTATTTTACTTATATACTTAAATATAAGGTACTTTATCTTATTTTCTTTACAAGCTTGCTATTTATTTATAGTATATTTCTCTCTTAGTGCTAATTCTTTACTTTTAGCTTAATTGTTTAGCTTAATTGTTTACTAAAGGGATATCTATAATTACTTACTACAGACCTCTAGGATTATAACCTTATAATACCTTTACTAGTGTGTAGCTATGTGTTATGTAATTACTTATATTATACGTAAATTACGCTATTAATAGGTTACCTACTTCATCCATTGCCGAAGTCAAGTTTGTGGAAATTAGATAACAACTCTGTAGGTGCTTTGGCGAAGCCTTCGGGTGTGAATATATCGGAAGAGGCAGCTTCTGTGACATCGAACAGGGCCGCAATCGACGGTTTCTTAGGTTTCAGAATTAAAAAATAATAAAAATAATACGCAGAGCTATGTAGGACGATTGTTTTGGGGCGCGAAAGGACCCGTTTGTTGCCGAAGCGCGCTTTTTGCACAAAACAGACCCAGATGCCCATGTGATTGAAACCTCGCCAACCTCGCCATTATTAGGCAACGCATGAGGTAGGTAGTGGTCCGAGTCCGAGCACGCAGCTCTTCGAGGACCGCAGACGTCATTGGCAGCAAATTGATCCTACCATGGCCGTGATAACTTATAAATATACTATAGAACTCCCTTTTGTTAGTACAGTCTCAAAACCAAACAATAAAAGTAGCCTCATATTGTTCGGACGGCGCTACAGATAAGCCCGCTACAGGATTTGTTGATGATAGGTATAGCATCACGTGACCTTTCTTCATTCGTCTCCTTCCTTCTAGCCCCATATTGCCACGTCACTATCTCTACACCCCATCACAAGCCATGATGCTGCAGTACTTGTATTTAAGTCAGCTATCCATCTGGAAAATATGGCAGCAGCTTCTCACTGGCGTTTGCCTAAAGTTGTATACCTTAATTCTTTCCATCTTCCGCCATAATGTGTCACCCGGCTACGAACTCGACTGAGCTAGTTAAGCTACCTGTCGTGTCTTTCCCAGGCTCAACAGCCCTTTTTTTTCGTCTGCGACCAGGGATTATTTTAAAAGCTCCTGTTAAAGTGGGAGAAGATCAGATTTTACGACAGCGAGATAACGTGGATCACTATTTTAGCATCGAAAAGCAGATCCTTAGCAGACTTGGTGTACATCCAAGGATTGTCAGGTTCGTTACCCGTTTCCCTAGAGTTTGCTTAGTTGTATTTACGGATGGTTCTAGATTTCTAGGCTCGCACACCGAGTTCCCGACCGGCCTACTCTTTGTTGAGGCTAATCATGGAAACCTTCAGTCTTTCTTATACCAACATGGCAACGAAATTGCACTAAGCCTTCGCCATAAATGGTTTGTTCAGGCGATCGAATCTATCGTGTTTATCCACAGTAAGGGTGTAATACATAGCGATCTCAGGCCAGACAACTTCCTCGTTCACAGCACATTACCTCTATCACTCGACATATGCCTCTGTGACTTCGGCGGCTCAACTTGCGAAGATCTCCAGCTTTCTGGAGGGAAGCTTCCTGACTCTGGCTTTTATAATCCGAATGCTGCCTGGGAACCGACCTATGCCACTGATATTTTTGGCCTTGGTTCTGTCCTATATACCATTAGTACAGGTCGTTGGCCATTTCGTGCAACTATAGGCCAATTTACTTCTACAGAAGAAATGGAGGAGTATGAGGCAGATGTAGATCATCACTTTGCTGCTGGCAATTTTCCCGAAGTTGATGGCCTTTTCGGGGGAGAAATTATTATGGGATGTTGGACAAACAAATTTTCTCACGCCGCAGAAATCATAGCAAGTATCTCCCGATTACAACTCTAGTCCTAGCATGCGTTTAAATATGTCCTTTGCCATCGTACATATTCACTAGAGATGCCGCCAACATAGATAGCCAACACAGCAACTCAGGGGTTTCTGCAACCATATCGTCCACATTTGCTTCCTTCTTTCTTTGAGCCTAAAGGCAGTCGCTTAAGTTCATGGTTTGGTGTGGATGGATTCTCGCATCTCTCAAAATTAACGTCTTCTGTGTACCGGTCTCCGCACTGGAAAATCTTGGTGGTG
Organism: Epichloe sp. AL9924; assembly: GCA_000729825.1. Lineage (NCBI taxonomy): Eukaryota > Fungi > Ascomycota > Sordariomycetes > Hypocreales > Clavicipitaceae > Epichloe > Epichloe sp. AL9924. Next base: position 11,038 of record JFGW01000387.1, read on the forward strand.
TAGTATTGAATGCACATGTACTAGAGCTTGTTCCTAAAAGAGTTGATGCTAAGGATATTTAGCGATGGTGAAATTTAGCAGGCCGTAATGACTTACTTTAATCACAGCCTCTTAGCTTTACCTGAGGGAAATGAACTAGCTTGTGCGAATTATCTTTGCGAGAGCGGCCCGTTGTAATTTATGTGTTATGGACGGCCTAGGCAGCAGCGAGCTCCTACCATCTCGTTTATGCATCAGAACTCGGCGGCAGAAGGGTGGTAAATCAACTGGCGAGTTAAATGATAGGCGCTAAATGGCCTCATTCACATTGCGGATAGAGAAGAGGTATTACTAACCAATTACAAGCGGCGTTTAATCGCCTACTACCTCAGTAGCAAATCCTTGCCCTGGTTTGATGCTGGCCTCGACCGTGATTACTGTGACAAAGCGCTAACTTCATGCGGGTATCAACCAACTGCATAAGTCTTGCCTTAGTTCACGTTCCTCCTTTGCCAACGAAATGAGATGCATGCGCAGCATGTAAAACGACTGTATAGGTAGATTGACTCTTCACACCGTCTATAAAATGAGGGCAAATGGCTTCTATTTAGGCTATCATTACCTTTATGAATAGTCCAGTTAGGTTTCTGTTTACTTTTGTTCGGACACTATGACAGCCCCTATCTGCTACCGTTTTCTCATGGCTTCCTAAGTCAAGAGGCTGTATGTATACACAACATATTGCTACGTTATCGCCATCTCAGCTAACAATGCTAGAGTCCGCTATCAATTTGCCAATAAACCACAAATACTACGGACAAACCAACTTGTTCTAACTGGCTGGGATTCTTGCAGAAAAGGTAATTCTCAACCACCCATACTAGGATGGCAACAAATGATAACACTTAAATCCCATAACTCCGGAGCCTATAGGGAGGAAAAAACAAAATACTACTAGCTTAACCCTAAATTACTAGCTAGGGGTAAGTATATAAAGGTTTTAATCTTTAACTTACTATATAAAATATATATAGTTTTTACTAAATACCTTACCTTATAAATATATAGCTAGCTACAAGATAGCTACGTGTTTATTGATTTTTATAATTTTTTTGGCATCATTGGTTATAGCCAATGTATCTAATTTATTATAATACATAATTATTACTAGCAATACCTAGCTAGTAAAATAATTAATAACTAAATTATTATAGCTATAGTAATAAATAAGCTTTAAGGTTATAAAATATAGGGGGCTATAAGGTTAGAGCAAAGTTTACAATAAGCTTTATAGCTATATTGGTATAAGAGTTATAATTTATAACTATAGTTAAACTTAAATTCGTTCGAGTTTTGCTTATAATATAAATTAACGTAATTCCCCCTTCCTCTATAACTATATTTGTTCTATCTTTCTCTATATACTTATGCTTTAAAGCTCTAAGGCAAACTTAAACTCTCCCACTAAATATAACTTATGCTTACTTATCTCTATTTTAATTTAAATCGCTAGGTAAGTTTTGTATAACTAATTAACTAATTAACCCCTAACTAATTAGATAATAGTATAGCTAAGGGTAACTAAAAGCTAGGGGCAATAACCACTAGGCTATAAAACCTTTAGGCTATTTAAAAAGCTAATAAAAATCCTAATTAAAAGGAAATTAAGAAAACTAAAGAAAATATAGAGAAATTTAAGAAAAGTAAGAATAAGAAGGGGAATAAAAGACTAGAGAAAAAGGCTAGATATTTAGAAAAGATATTAAAAAACATAGAACTTTAATTATTTAAGCAGTTTTACCTCGTGCTTAGGGGCTACGTGTTTATAAGGTAAGGTATTTATTAAAAACTACATATATTATGAATAGTAGGTTAGAGATTAAAACCTTTACGCACCCGCCCCTAGCTAGTATCTTTCTAGTAGTGTGTCACGGCTTAAAGGTAGGGTTAAATGAATGAAGTGATAGCTAAGATTCTCGCAGTTACTACTAGATAAATACTAGCTAAGGGTAGGTATATAAAGGTTTTAATCTCTAACCTAGTACTAATAATATATATAATCCTTAAGAAATACCTTACTTTCTAAACATATAGCTATCTTATAGCTAGCTAGCCTCTTTATTATTTATATAGCTTAAAGGTCCTTTAAAGATTTACTTTAATAAATATCTTATCTTTAACTTCTATACTCCTAATATAATACCCCTCTTATATATAATTAACCTTAATTATAAAAAGAGCCACTTACTTAGGGTATAGTTACTATAATAAAGCTTATAGAGAAAAATAAGATAAGGAATAAAAAATAAGATAAGGTACCTTATATCTAGATATATAAGTAAAGAAATAATAATAATAATATTACTAATTATAAATAACCCCCCTTATTATAGGTAGTAATATTTAAATAGTAGCCTATATATAGCTTTAATCTAGTAAAATAAATATTATTACTTATTATATAGCTAGACTAAAAAAAATAGATAACCTATATTAACTTTTATAATTAGTTTAAATAAATAAGGTACTTAATACTATAGTTTTAAATAGTTTAACTAAAAGGCTTATATTATAGTTACTATAAATTTATTACTATTAAGTATATATATAAGTAGTAAAGCTAAGAGTTATTATTATAATTTATAAATTACTTACCTATAGTATATTAGATTATTTAAGGGGTCTAGGGTTAATATAAAAGAGACTAATTTTTCCTCTCTTTTACACACTACCTTTCTCCTATAATATCTCTTAACCTTATAAGTTACCCTCTCTAGCTAAGTAATAGCTCTCCTACTACTATTATACTATAGTTACTAACTTTCTTTAGTCTTTAAGTATTATTATTATTTATTATTATTTATTTTAGTTTTTTACCTTTATTTAGCTTATAAGTTTATTTACTTACGATTATAACTTTTTTATCTAGTTTATTATAGCTAACTTATAGTTAGTTTACTATATCTAATACTTATATTAAAACTCCCTTACCTTTACTTACTTTTAAAGGTAAAACTATTAAGAAATCTTTTATAAAATCTTTTAAAAAGTTACTTTAAAAGTAAATTACTTTTAAAATATTAATATAAGTTTATTATATTCTTATAGTATTTTTATTACTAACTTATTACTATTAAAACTATAAGTAAGAAAATTCTATATATATACTATTCTTAGTAAGTTATAATATAAAATAATCTTTAAAAAATAATACTTATAAGAATTTAAAATACCTAATTAATAAGAAAACCTTCCTTATAAAATATAATAAATCTTTAAGTATAACTTCTTTACTTACTTATTATTTCTTTATTACTAATATTTAATAGATTACTTAATAAAATATACTTATTACTTCTAAAATAATAAAAACTATATTATAATATATCTTTTTTATTTAAAATTTACTTACTTATTACTAATATATTACTAGTACTTAGCTTAAATTATATAGCTTTATAATAAGCTATTTAAACTTATTAAAGCTATTTCTAAAGGTAGCTATTATTATTAGGATAAAGTAAGTATAATTTTATTACTTAAATACTAGATTATTACTAACTTATTACTAGATTATTATAAAAGTAAAGAAAAAGCTATAAAATACTATCTTAGTTTATAAGAATTTAAATAAGTATAAATATATTTACTATACTTAAATAACTACTAATATTACTTATAAAGTAAAATATAATAAGTATACTATAATAGTATTACTAAGTAATATTATAAACCTTAAAATATAAATTAATATTTTAAACTCTCTTTACTTTATAGCTTAGAATATCCTAATAGTAAGCTTTCTTAATATATATAGTAAATACTTAATTAACTTATTAGTAATTTATACCTTATATTACTAATTTACTTACTTATATTAGTTTTATTAAGCTTTTTAGTAAACTTTAGGTTTATATATATAAAAAAAGGGATTTTAATAATAAAGATATTTTAAAGGCCTTTACCTTTATAGTTACTATAGCTATTATTATTACTAAGAAACTAGTAGTTTTAGTAACTAACTTTATTATAAAAAGTTAAGTACTTAGTAGCTATATAATAAATTATTTAAGTTATTTAAGTAAATTAACTTTATTTTCTAATATCTTATTATATTTATATTCTTTACGCTAGATAGCTAATTAAGTAGCTAGTCCTAGTACTCTAACCGCTTAGTCAAGAGGGAAAACCCTGAACTAGGAAGAAAAACCCCCTTATGTCTATAAATAGGCTAGCGCTAACCCTCTTTTAGGTCTGCGCCGCATTAGGTGTGGTTAACTATAGGTGTTTAGTGCTAGCTTACACTAGCCTTATCCTATAGAAAATAAGAGAAAAAGAAAAATATATAGTAGTAAACCTATCTAGCTCCCTTTAATGCTAATCTAGCCCTATTTTAACCTTACTCTATGCCTCCTACTCTATTTTATAGTAAAGTAAATTCTAATTTATAATAATAATTTACTTTTTATTTACTTTACTCCTAGCTCCTCTAGTGCCCTACTTTTTAGCTAACTCTAGCCTAGCACTAGTCTAAATACCTTATAAAGTCTAAGTATATAGTTTTATTTACTTATAGTAAGGGGTAGGTAATTTAGGCCTAGTGCCTAGGTAGTTTCGCTTCTAAATCACTTATATGCTATTTATATATTTATTTATCCTATGCTTTGTTTTCTAGGTAATATTATAATTTATTCCCCCCCCCCCCCCTCTTAAGTATAAAAGAGAGCTCTTCCCCCTATAGAGTTCTAACCTTTTTCCTCTTCTTATATTAAACTTCCTATAGGTTCTTATTCTCCCTACCCCTTCTTAAGGCTATTTAAGGCTCTTCTAGCCTAGTGCTAATTTAATTACTAATGTTTTATATAGAAATTTATAATAAAATATTGCTAAATACTATAAGTACTTTATTATTAGTGCTATTCTAGTTCTAATTTACCTAGGAAATTATAACCTTAGAGAGATATCTAAGGAAATCCCTTATAGTAAAATAATTAAAGTAAGCTAAGTCTAAAGATCTTAAAGTAAGTTATTTCTATCTTTATTTTATGCCTATTCTAGGTCTAATCTAGGGTAGCTAGGTAAAACTTAAGCGCTATAGTATATATCTTATAAGACATAATTAATTAATAATCTAGGGCACTAGTGCTATAATATTATTAGTAAGTTAGTTTATTTCTAGTCTAAAAGTAAGGCTAATCTATATATAAAAGGGGTAATGTCTAATGCTTACTTTAACTATTAGGTCTATAATTATAGATATTCTAAGGTAATATTAGCTTCTACGCTTACTCTAAGCTTACTCTAGTGCTAATTTACTTATAGCTAAACATTACTAGCTAGCAGGGGGAGTATTAGTAGTTAGTTAACACCTAGGCTAGTATAGTTACTAGGAGTAATATAAGTAGTTTTACTCTAGTATAGTAGTGGTTCTATTTTAGGGCTAACTTTAATTATCTAGGCCCTAGAGGACTATATAGCTTAGGTTAAGAAACTCTATGCTAAAAACCACGCTAAGAAGAAATAAGGTACTGTAATAGTAAGCCTAGACCTAGCTAGGTCTAGGTTTGCTAAGGAATAATATAATAAGGTTATCTTTTAGCTCTAGTAGCTTAACACCTAGGTAGTGAAAACAAACTAGCTCCTAGCCACTAGCCTAGTAGCTAAGGGCAAGAGTAAGGTAATAGAGAGTGTAATCCTAGTTCCTAAGGAGAAATAGGGCTAGTTCTAGGTTAGTAAGGGGGTGGCAGTAGGCTAGTGTAAAATAATACCTATAGTTTTTAACTTAAAATTAATCTAATAACTATTCTAGACCTATAGTCTTTTTATCTTAGTATAATTCCACCTTATATCTAGCTTACCTCCATAGCTATATTATCCTACCTAGTGTCTCTCTCTAGTTATCTATAGTGTCTATTTATTAATTAGTTTAGTTACCTCTAGGGCAGCCTAAATCCTCCTTTAGTTTACATTAGCTAAGGGCTAGGTCCTGTGCTAATGTGTAATATTAGAGTCTTCTTATACTAAGGAACTATTTAGCTATATATCTTACCCTTAGGGGATTATCTAGGGCTAGCCTTGCTTCCTATACGTCTCTAGGCTATTATGTTTAGGGGCGTCTATAGTTATAGTTAGCGTAGTTAATAATTATATAATACTAGTCTTTAACCACGTAGCTATAGCTACATAGGGGCAAAGCTACCCTAGGAACGCGCCTTTAGAAGAGGAACTTATTAAGGCTAATCTTCCCTATATATAATTATATTATTATAAAGGAGATATGCTTATTAAGTCTAGTGTGGAATTTCTAGATATCCTTTAGGTTATAAGTAAGTAGGTAGTTCTCTATTAGCTCTCTTCTATGCCTATATTATCCTAGTTATCTATTAGAATGCTAGTCTTCCTATCTTCTCTTTTACTCCTTATATAGTTATATATCTAGTTTATTATTAGCAAGGGGGGGTTTTCTTTTATATTATAGTACTATTTACACTAAGTTAGCTATAGCCTATATCTTATTTACTATTTTACTAAGCATAATCCTTTTCTTAAACTTCTATTTTATCTTATTTAGGTAAAGGTCTAGGGGAGGAATATAGGTCTTAACTTTTAGTTAAGTAACTAGTATAGCCTTAAATACTCTAGCTATAGTCTAGAGGTAGGTTAATTAGTTTACTATAAAGCTTCTAACTATTTCTCTTAGTTTTCCTCCCTTCTTAGTTAGGGTATAGTAAGCGCTTGCCCTATAGGTAAGAATAGGCTAGACTACTTATATATATATAAGCTAGGCATCTCTAAAGCTAATACCCTAAGCTAATGCCACTAATATAGAGAGCGTGAGCCACTGCTAGGCTAGTTTTCCCTTAAGAATATTCTTATAGGCACTCTAGTTAAGTTTCCTATTTACCTATACCCTAAGGAATTAGCATGCCTTTATTAGCGCTATCTCCTCTATACTAAGCTAGACCCTTGCCTATAGGGGCCTATAGGCCTTGCTAAAGTATATAAGTTTAGTTTTTACTAGGTTAAACTTTATTCCTACTTCCTTTACCTATTCCTTATAAATCTTTTATATAGCCTTAAGCCTTCTTTAGGTTTATACTATATTCTTACTAAATACTATAATATTTATATTATTAGCAAATCTAATTACTACTATGCCTAGGATAGCTTAGAGGCATATATAAAGTTTTACTAAGTAAAGGAGGAAGAGAATTAGTAAGAGAGAAAATCCTTATAGGGTACTAGCCTTAATCTTAAAGGGTCTAGAGAGTTCTTTATTAAAGCTAAGCTAGCTTATTCTATCCGCTAGGAAGCTTTATATTATAGTTATTAGCTAATAAGGGATTCCTATTTAGATTAGTAAGTAAATTAAGTATAGGTAGCTAACTCTATTAAAGGCAAATAAAATATCTATCTAGGTAAGCAAGGCAATCTTACCTCTACTCTAAGCCTCTCTTACACACTTTACTAGGACCCTAATTATAGTCTTTATTAACTTATTTATTCTATTTCCTATCTATAGTTCTAGGAGAAGTCCTTTTGCCTTAGTAAAGGCTATAAGTTACTTTATAATTACTACTTCTATAATTTTTCCTATAATATTTAGTAAGGAGATAAGCCTTTACGTATTAGCCCTCCTTATCTCTTTTATTATCTTACCTAGTTTTCTAATTACTATTACTTTAGTAGTCTAGAATTAGGCTAGAAAGTATCTTACTTTAAGGATAGCATTTAAGAGTTAGGCTATAGCTTCTTTTACTAGCTTACTATAAGCCTTAATAAGGCCTACTAGGAGCTTATTATTACCTAGTGCTTTCTAGCTAGCTATATCTAATAGGATATCTAATATCTCTTCTAATCTAAACTAGTTATTATTTAGGAATAGTATATTATCTAGCTCTAGGAAGGTAAGGTCTAGGATATAGGAGAGGTCTACTATAGGCTTAGGGAAGAATCTTTATATAAGCATGCTTACCTTACCCTTATGTGTAGTAGCTAGGTTTAGGTTATTTTTAGTTCTTTCTAGCTCTAGTAGTCTAAGCAGTTCTAGGGGGGCCTAGCTTTAGAGCTAGGCTTATCTCTTTAGTCTTTATGCTTCCCTATCCTTTCTCTATATATTAGCCTTTTATAGGGCTTCCCTTTATGTGTTTTTTCTCTTAGTCCTAATAACTTATTCTTAGTCCTTATCTACCTTAGTATAGGCTTGCTAGTTTACTTCTATTCTCTATTATCTCTATTATCTCTTTACCTACCTAGCTTTAGTAACTGCCTCTTTAGCTATCTTTATCCACTATGCCTCTAGGCTAGGAAGCCCCTAGGGCTTCTATAGGGCTACCTTATCTACTATTTATTATAGGTTTATATTAAGCTAAGTAGTATACATATCTATCCCTTCTTTATCTTATAGGTCTAAGGCATTTTTAGGTCAAAAGCGTACTACTGCCTTTACCTTTACGTATGGTTTATCTATTATATTCTATGTATACCTAAGAGTTTACGGGATATTATCTTATAGGTTAGCAAAGATACTAATTAGCTATAGGACATAGTTAAATCTAGTAAGGTCTTCTGCTCCTTTATAGTAAACTTAGATATCTAGGGTTGCCTACGCTAGGTCTATAGTACTATCCTTATTATCCTTATATTACCTAGTAGATTTCCCTTAGGGCATTACTAGTCTAAGCCTTTACTAGCTTATAAGTTCTAGTAGCTTATTTACTCTATTAGTTATTTTACCTAGCCTATCCTAAAGGGGGTGCTTTTAGTTAAAGTCTCCTATAAATATGCTTTAGTTATATAGCGTCTCTATATTAATATCTTATATAGGGGTGTTCTAGTTATTACTATAACCTTCTAAGTAAAGGGAATAAATATTAACCCCTTAAATTTCTACTAGTAACTAATTAGGCCTTCCCTAGGCTAACTATAACCCTATATTATATTTCTTATTTATATATATAGCGTTATGCCTATTATAGTGTGCAAGTTAGAACTAGGTAAGGCCTAGTATAAGGGGCTATAGATATTTTATATGTTCCTACTCTTAAATTACTATTATATCTATATTAGTTTAGTAGTGGAGTATAATATGTATTAGGCTATCCTTCTTATTTACATTCTAGAAGAGAACTTATAATATTACTATATTAATTAGGGGGGTAGTAATAGGTCTTAGCTATCCTATACTAGTTCTGTTCTAGCCCTAAGTTATTCTATATACTACCTAATGCTCCTAGCTCTTAGCTATTTAGCGCTTTATTCTATATTTATAGGGTAACCTCTCTTTTTTCCTATTATTACTATAGGTTCTATAGCTATGCTAGCTCTCTCTTTAGCTAGAGCTAAGTTCTTACTAGGGGAGCTAAAGGCAAAGTAGGATAGTTATTCTAGGTACCTTGCCTTTACTATATTTTACTTCTCTTTTAGCACTAGGTAGTCTCTAGACTAGGCTAGGTATAGCCTAGAGCATAGGATATAGTTTCCCTTAAGTTATCTATTTATTATAGGGTATAATACCTCTCTATCTTTATACTAGCTAGCTCTACACTTACTATACCTTAGTGCTACCTTATAGAACTTAGTAATATATCTTATTTAGAAGTAGTTATAACACTATCTAGGTTATAAGGTCTTATTATATAGTTTAGCTTAGAATAGCTTTGCTTAAAAGACTATTCTATCTTAGTATATCTTATTAGTATCTTTAACTTTAGCTAGTCTAAGAATTAGGGTAGTTCACTAAGTACCTTTGCCTTAGGGGCATCTTATAGTTACTTTAATTATATTTACTTTATTTACTTTTCTAATCTCTATTACTAGGTTTTTAATAGATATATACTTTATTAGAAAACCCTTAATAATAACGCTAAGTATACAGTAGTAAATAGCTATCTCTAGGCTAAACACTTTAGTAATCTATTTCTAGTCTTCTCTATACTATACTATATTTCCTTTAAAGGTAATAATTATATCCCTACTAGGGAGTCTTCTAGCTACTACTACTAAGGCCTACCTAATAGCTCTATTTATAGCTATAACTATATCTTCTATACCCCTAGACTAAAGTAATTCTTATATAGTGTTTCCTTTTATAAGTACTTCTCTATATTATCTTCTAGGGATCTAGAGAGGGGGGGGGTTAGTATTTAGTTATTTTAGTGTAGGCCTAGCTATAATATTTACCTAGGTTTAGGAGTTATTATCTTTAGCTTCCTCTCTAATAGCTTCCTTAAGGGCTGTTTTTAATGCTTCTTTAGTAGTGTAAATATTACTATTATTAGTGTTTATAGTTCTTATTTTAGCTTAGGCGTAGTTCGCTGCCTAGTTAGCTATAGCTATTATAATATGCTATACTTAGGTAACTTTATTATTTAGGATAAGGCTAGTAATCTTATTATAATATTTTATATCTTTAGAATATGTAAATTAGTTCTAGTTTACTATTAGGTTATTCTCGCTCCTTTAGATATTAAACTATCCTATTCCTATGTTTAGGTAGTAGCTACTCTAAGCTAGCCCCCCTAAGCCTATATTAATTACTATTAGTGTCTTATTTACACTCCTACCACTAGCTCTATTATAATATAATATTATAAGGGGGGAGAAACAAAGGCAAGGATTTTAAATATCAATGTGATTTGTATTTTAGAGGTAATTCCAGACTTTAGGGTTAGTGCGGAAAAGTATGCAAAGGTCCCCTAATAACATAAGGTTCTATCTTATTATATTACTTATAAATTATAACTATTTTATATTAACTTTACTAATTAATTATTACTTATAGTTATTAATAATTTCTTTAGTAATAAAATCCCTTTTTAATACCTAAGAATTCTTTAAAGTATTATAGCTTTTCTATTTAACTAGATATTTATAATACCTTTTATTATAGTAATATAAAATAATTCTTTTAACTTTAAACCCTTATTTATTATCTTTAATATTATCTTTAATATTATCTTATAATAAGGATATATCTTTTATATTAGTTAGGTTCTCTTTAAAAGGCTTAAGACTTATAATATTAAATATATTATATAATTAAGTCCTAGGTAGTAATTTTAATTAATATACTAATTTATAATACCTAATTACCTTTTTAATCTTATAAGAACTTAGGTACTTTATAGCTAGTTTCTTACTAGGTTATCTTAGGTTAATATTCTTTATTAATAGTAAAATATAATTACTAACTTTAAACCTTATTAAAGTTTTTTTCTAGTTATAATATTTTTTATACTAAGTTTATAAGTTACTTAAAAGCTATTTAATTATAGTATATTTCTCTCTTAGTGCTAAGACTTTACTTTTAGCTTAATTATTTACTAAAGGGATATCTATAATTACTTACTATAAACCTCTAGGATTATAACCTTATAATACCTTTACTAGTATATAGCTATATATTATATAATTACTTATATTATATATAAACTATACTATTAATAAGTTCTTTATTTAATTAGTTTATTTAGTATAAGTAAAAGCCTTTAAATAGTGTTCTAAGACTTAGTTTAAATATTTTATCTAGCTATTTATTTAGGGATAAAAAGTAATACTAAGTAGCTACTTAGTTATAAAAAAGTAATAAAAAGTTATTTAAAAACTACTAGTAAATATAAAACCTTAGTT
>JFGW01000388.1:0-22575 GCA_000729825.1 Epichloe sp. AL9924
CCCCCCCTGGAATTGCACATCCAGGTGCCCTACAGAGGTCCTAGGCTTATACTAGTAATTAAATTTTTCTTTAGTTATTTTAGCAGGGTTTAAACTCGTAACCTTGCCTCGCAGAGCAGTGCTCCACTGTGGTAGGCGAAACGCCGCAGTGGGCCTAACCACTGCGCTACTAGGCTCATAACCTGTTGAATTCAAAAGAGTGGACCGATCCATCTGCACCTAGGATTACAAAGCCTTATGTATTTTTAACAATAGCTAAAGGGTAAAGCTACTAAAAGGATACATATAATACGATTAGTCATATCGTAAGCTACCCTACACTATCTATAGTAGTAGCGCACTACTACCTTACTTTTCACTTACTTTCTCTTTTAGCTAGATTTCTCTCCTTCTCTCTTTTCTCTTCTCTCTTAGACCTAGTAATAATTATTAACTTCATTGAATTTAACCATTTCGCACTAGTGTAACGTTCCTTAGTGTAACTAACAGTAAGCCTTAGTATTATATTTAAAAAAAAGTTAAACTAATTAGAAGTAAGGTTATTAGAGTTATTAGAGTTATTAGAGTTATTAGAGTTATTAGAGTTATTAGAGTTATTAGAGTTATTAGAGTTATTAGAGTTATTAGAGTTATTAGAGTTATTAGAGTTATTAGAGTTATTTTAGTTTTTATAATAAGGATAGTATATTAAATAAAACTGGGTCCTAGTTCTAATTCTATAAATAGGTTAAACTAATTATAATAAGGGTTATTAGAGTTATTAGAACTTTTATCATAATTATAATATATTAAATAAAAGTGGGTCCTAGTATTATTTCTAATAATATGTTAAACTAATTATAATTCAGGTTTTTATAGTTATTATAGTTATTATAGTTATTATTATACCCCCTCCTAAGCACGAGGTAAAACTGCTTAAATAATTAAAGCTTTATGTTTTTTAATATCTTTTCTAAATATCTAGCCTTTTTCTCTAGTCTTTTATTCCCTTTCTTATTCTTACTTTTCTTAAATTTCTTTATATTTTCTTTAGTTTTCTTAATTTCCTTTTAATTAGGATTTTTATTAGCTTTTTAAATAGCCTAAAGGTTTTATAGCCTAGTGGTTATTACCCCTAGCTTTTAGTTACCCTTAGCTACGCTATTATCTAATTAGTTAGGGGTTAATTAGTTAATTTGTTATGTAAAACCTACCTAGTAATTATAACAAATTAAATTAGAGATAAGTGAGGATAAGTTATGTTTAGTTTGCCTTAGAGCTTTAAAGCATAAGTAAGAGAGATAGAATAAACATAGTTATAAAGGAAGGGGGAATTATATTAATTTATACTATAAGTAAAACTTAAATAAATTTAAGTTTAACTATAGTTATAAATTATAACTATATCTTATGCTAATATAGCCACAAAGTTTATTACAAACTTTACTCTAACCTTATAGCCCCCTATATTTATAACCTTAGAGCTTATTCTTATTATAGGTTTTATTTATTACTATAGCTATAAGTATTAGGATGTTAATTATTTTATTAGCTAGGTATTGCTAGCAATACTTATGTATTCTAATAAATTAGATACATTAGCCATAACTAATAACGCCAAAAAGATTTTTAAAAACAATAGTTATTATTATAATTATAATATATAATTTAAAAGTGGGTCTTAGTATTAATTATATAAAAAGGTTAAACTAATAATAGTTAAGGTTATTAAAGTTATTATAATTATTATAGTAATTATAATACATAATTTAAAAGTGAGTCCTATTATTATTTCTAATAATAAGTTAAACTTATTTTTTATAGCTTAATTAAGCTATATAGGCTAATAAGAATAATACTATTAAGAATCTATTAATATATTATAAATATTAGTTTATTATATTCTTTCTTTATATATTATAGTAATAAGATATATAGAGTTACTATATATAACTTCTTAGAGCTTTAGAATTATAAAGCTTAAAGTAATATTTAATTCGTTTAAATATTAAATAAATAGTTTAAGCTTTTTTTAAGTTTTTATTATATTAATAATAATATTTAAGTACTAAGTATATATTTTATTAACTTCTATATATTTATTTAGATTTCTAAATTAATTTTATTATATTAGTTTAGGGTATTTTTTATTTAAAATAATAATAATAATTAATAAAAATACAAAATAATTAATAGTAATAGTAAATAAAATAATAAGAAGGTTTTTCTTAAAGTTATATTAGTAAAATAAACTATTAAGTATAATAGTATTATTAAAAAGTTATAATATTATATATAACCTTAGTTATAGTAAAATCCTTAAAATAAGTAAATATTATAAATTATATAACTAATTAGATAAAATAGGTAATAATAAAAGCTTCTATATAATGTCACGACTGTGGTCGGAAATAAGGTGAAAAGACAAAGGGCTAACTAGATTCTACTACGCAGCAAAGAAGGTGCTATATAGGGGTCCTATTATAAAGGTTTTAAGCTTTAACCTGCCACTTACATATAGGTAGTCCTTACTATATACCCTGCCTTATATATACATAGTAAACTTATAGCTAAGGCATAGCTTATAGTTATTAAGAGTATTTAAGAACCCTCTATGCCTCTTTACCCTAACTATCTTTATATCCCTTATTATTTATCTATACTCCTAATATAATACCCTTTCTTTCCTATAATAATTCTTAATTAAGAAATAAGCTACTAATATAAGGTATATTCTTTATAAGAGAGCCTTAAAGAAAGGAATAATATAATATAACTTTAAACTTATTTTAGTTAGCTATAGTCTAATGTATTAATAAAGAAGAAGAATAATAATAATATAGGTTATAATTATGCCCTTATTATAGATATTAACTTCTAAATAGTAGCTTATATATAGCTTTAATATAGCAAAGTAAATATTATTGCTTATTATATAGCTAATTTAAAGAAGTAAATAACCTATATTAAATTTTATAATTAGTTTAAATAAATAAGGTACTAATTACTAAGAATATAAATAGTTTATTTATAGAGTTTATGTTATAATTACTATAAGTTTGTAGCTAGCCTATATATATATAAGTAGTAGTGCTAATAGTTATTATTATAATTTATAAATTAGATACCTACTACTTATTAAATTACTTAAAGGGTGTAAGGCTAATATAAAAAAGACTAATTTTTCCCTCCTTTTATACACTTTCTCTTTCTTATAATATTTATAAACCTTATAAGTTACCCTTACTAGCTTAATAATAGCTTTCTTACTATTATTATATAGTAATTACTAACCTTCTTTAGTATTAGATTATTATCCTTACTTATTATTATTTATCTTTACTAAAAACATTAGTATTCTCCTTTCCTTTTATAGTTTTGCTTTAGTTTATTATAGCTAACTTATAGCTAGTTAACTATATCTAAGCCTTATATTTTAACTACTTTACCTCTAGGTATTTTAAAGAATCTATTTTCTAAGAAAACCCCTAGAAAATCTCCTAAGAAATCTTCTTATAAATAAGTAGCTTTTAAAATCTTTATATAAGTTTATTATATTCTTATAAAGTCTTTATTACTAACTTACTACTAGAAGTATAAGGATAAAAATTCTATATATATATTATACTTAGTAAATAACTATATAAAATATCCTCCCTAAAAATAGTATATATAAGATTCCTTAATATCTTATTAACTAAAAACCTTTTCTTATAAAGTATAATAACTTTACTAATATAACTTTACTACTTACTTATTATTTATTATTACTAATATTTAATAAGTAATTCTATAAAATATACCTATTATTCTTATAATATTAAAGACTATATTAAAGTATATTTATCTCCTTTATAAGTTTACTTATAAGTTACTAATATATTACTAATACCTTATTTAAATTATAAAGCTTTATAAAAAGCTCTTTAACCTTATTAAAGCTATACTAGAAAATAGTTACTATTACCTTAATAAAGTAAGTATAATTTTACTATTCTTACTTAATAGCTACTAACTTACTACTAGTCTCTTATATAAGCTAAGTAAAAACTATATAATACCTTACTTACTTATAAAAATACTAATAAGTATAGTAATATTTACTAGGCTTATCTTATTACTAATATTACTTAAGAAGTAAAGAATAATAAATATATCTTTATATTATAGCTATTTAATACTATAAACCTTAAAGTATAAATTAATATTATAAATTACCTATACTTTATAATAAAGAATATTCCTATAGTAAGTTTCTTAAATATATATAGCTAATACTTTACTTACTTATTAGTAATTTACTTCTTATATTACTAGTTTACTTACTTATATTAGTTCTTTTAAGCTTCTTAAAGAGCTTTAAATTTTTATTTATAATAAAGAAAACTCTAATAATAAAGAGGTCCTAAAGCCCTTAGTACCTTTAGGTATATTAAGTACTAATAATATTATTAAGGAACTAGCACTTAATATAACTATAAAGTAATAAGTACTAGGTTATTACTAGGTAAATTACTTAAGATTATTTAAATAAATAAACTTTATTTTAAAATCTTACTATATATAATATATAAAATATAACTATCTCTTAGTAAACTAGTTACTTAACTATTACTTATAATTACTAATAATATCTTTTATAATAAAATCTCTTTTTAATACTTAAGAATTTTCTAATATATTATAACCTTTCTATTTAATAAGGTATTTATAATGCTTTCTATTATAGTAATATAAAATAATTCTCTTAACTTTAAATTCTTACTTATTATGATTAATATTATCTTATAGTAAGGATATATTTTCTAAGTTAATTAGGTTTTCTTTAAAAGGCTTAAGACTAATAATATTAAAGATATTATATAATTATATCCTAAGTAGTAATTATAATTAATATACTAGTCTATAATTACTAATAACCTTTTTAATATTATATAAACCTAAATACTTTACTACTAGCTTCTTACTAAGGTATTATAAATTAATATTCTTAGTTAATAATAAAATATAATTACTATTATTAAATCTTATTAAAGTCTTCTTCTAATTATAGTACTTACTATACTAATTATATAAGTTATTAAAAAGCTACTTAATTATAGTATACCTTTCCTTTAGTACTAAGCAGAGTATTGTTTGTAGTGTAGTTAGTGTAGTTTTTAGGAAAATCTTGTATTTATAATGTAGATTTTTTTTTACTTGTAGTTAGTGTAGTGTAGTTACTAACTACACTAACTAAACTAATTATAAAATTCATTAAATTCTAGTAATTTATATAGATTTATTAATTAATTAATTAACTTCATTATATTAGTTTAGGGTATTTATTTTAATTAAAAATTATAATAGTAATTTATAGAAATGGAAAAGAATTTCTAGTAATAGTAAATAATATAATAAGAAAGTTTCTCTTAGAGTTATATTAGTAAAATAATGTATTAAATATAATAGGTTTATTAAAAAGGTATAATCCTATATATTACCCTAGTTATAGTAGAATGCATAAAAAAGTGAAATATTATAAATTCTATAACTAATTAGATAAAATATCTAATAATATAAGTATAATATTAATATTAATAAGAAAAATCCATAGAATAATGCATATTAATTATATATAAGGTTTCTATTTTTAGTAACAATTACATGTAACTGTGTAGTTGTAGTTGTAATTATTACAACTACAACTACAATTAATTACATATAGCTAGCAATTACAATTAATTAATTACAAGCTAGTAACAATTACACTACAATTACATGCTACCCCCTAAAAACTACATTAATTACACTACATACAATTGTCTGCTAGTAATACTTATGTATTCTAATAAATTAGATGCATTAGCTATAACCAATGACGCCAAATTTTTTTTAAAAACAATATTAAATATATAAGTATTATTTTTAGTATTAAGAATATAGTTATCTTTTATAAGGTAATTTATAATTTTTTTAAAGGAATAGTCCTAGTTAATTACTATAAGAAAGAGATTACTTCCTATAGTAATAATATTAGGAGATATAGTAATAGTAGTAGTTATAGTTAAATTGCCTTTTTTCTTTATTAAATTAGGCCTTTTCTCTAGATAAAGCTTCTAGTAATTATCCTTTAAATAAATAGGTTATCCTAGAGAGATTAAATAACTATAATCTAGCTTAAGAATCTTAGAGGTTTTATTTTTCTTTATTAAAGCTTTACCCTTACCTTTTATATTAGTATTAGTATTATCTTTATTACTCTTTTATTAAGTATTAAAGTTAACCTTTTAGTCCTTCTAAGGCTTATTAGCTTTATATATCAAGTATATAAGTATACCTTTTTTTATAAGCTTTAATTTAGAGAATCCCTTAATCTTCTAAGTATTATAGATATTAGGTATTAAACCTTTAATAGCTTTAATTATTTGTAATACCTAAATAATATTGGGGATCTTTTTAATCTTGTAGATTTAGTTCTAAAGGTTTTAGTAGTAGTCTAGCTAAGCTTATATTATAGAGAAATTAGCCCTCTTAAACTAAGAGAACTATTATAGTAGTTTAATAATAGCTAAATTAGCCTTAAACCTATAATTACTTTTAATTAATTATATTATTTTTGCAACTAGTATTATATTAGTTTATTCTATATATATTAAATTCTTTTAGACTTATAAAGAGAGGCTTTACTATATAATAAAAGAGAGAATAGCATAATACTTATTAATCTCTTAGAACTAAGGAGTTATTTTAGTAAAATATAGTGTAAGCTATATAATATAAACTTATATTTAGATTAAGATCTCTAATTTCTTAAAGTTCTTAGCTTCTTTAAGAGAAGTAGTAACTACTATTCTTATATACTATAACTTAGTAATATTATTAAGTTTAGTTAGATTTAGTTAGATAGCTAGTATTATACTAGAGGCACCTATATTATTAGCTATAATAGAAGGAAAGGAAGGGTAGGGTTATACATTAGAATTTATATACTCTGTGAGAACAATGATAGCTAGGCAAGAGGTATAGGGGCTCTGGTATATTAACTAAAGCTTGCTAGATCTAAGTGTGTTATGCGTGTAAGTTACTAGCTTATAGCTAGCGGCTTGCTAGTGTTATGTAAACCTAGCCCTAAGGCCTAGCCTACCCGCAAGGTATACTAGTGTACCTTATATTATAAGTAAGGCCTTATATTTACCCCCTTACTTTTAGCTAGGCTCCTAAATAGCTTTTGCTAGCTATCCTATAGCTATTTACTAAGTAATAGCTATATTAAAATAATAATAAATAATAGGTAGCGCTTAAGTATAAATTCACTTATAACTCCTTATTATATTACTTGCTTTTTTCTTATGTAATTATAGTCCTTTATTAAAAACCTTTGCATATTTTTCCGCACCGCTCTAAAGGTCTGGAATTACCTCTAAAATATAAACTAAGTTAATATTTAAAATCCTTACCCTTATTTACCCCTTCCTATAATATTATATTATAATAAAGCTAAAGATAAGTAAGAGAAGGAGGTACTAATAGTAATTAATATAGGAGAAAGGGGGCTAGCATAAAGCTACTACTACCCTAATACTAGCATAGGATAGTTTAATATCTAGAGAAATAATAATAACCTAATAATAAATTAAATCTAATTTAAATATCTAGAAGATATAAAATACTATAAAGAAATTACTAGCCTTATCCCTAGTAATAAAGTTACCTAAGTGTAACGCATTACTAAGGCTATAGCTTACTAAGTAGTAAACTATGCCTAAGCTAAAGTAAAAGTAGTAAGTAATAATAAAAACATTTATATAATAAAGAAAGCCTTTAAAGATACCCTTAAGGAGGTAATAAAGGAGAAAACTAAGAGTAATAGTACCTTAACCTAGGTAAGTATTATAGCTAGGCCTATATAGAAATAACTAAACGCTATACCCCCCCCCCTTTAAATCCTTAGTAAATAGTATAGAGAAGTCCTTATTAAAGGTAATACTATCTAGGAATTACTCTAGTTTAGAAGTGCTAAAAATATAGTAATAGTAGTTAATAAAGCCACTAGCTATATAATAGTAATAGTAGCTAAAAGACTCCCTAGTAGTAATATAATTATTATATTTAAAGGAAACGCTACCTAATATAGAGAAAACTAAAAATAAATATCCTATATATTTAGTCTAGAGGTAACCCTTTATTACTATATACTTAGTATTAGTATTAAAGGATTTCTTATAAAGTATATATTTATTAAAAACCTAGTAGCTAAGATTAGTAAGGTAAATAAAGTAAATATAATTAAGGTAACTATAAGGCACCCCTAAGGTAAGAGAGCCTTAAGAACTACCCTAATCCTTAGCCTAGCTAAAGTTAAAAAAGCTAATAAGATTTATAGTAATAAAATAGTCTTTAAAGTAAAGCTTTTCTAAACTAAACTATATAATAAAACCCTTTAACTAAGATAATACTATAATTACTTCTAAATAAGTTATATTATAAAGTTCTATAAGGTAGCCCTAAGGTATAGTAAGTGTAGTACTAGCTAGTATAAGAAAGGTAAGTTATCTTACCTCATAATAAATAGCTAACTATAGGAAAAGTATATCCTTTACTTTACACTACACTTAGCCTAGTTTAGGGACTATCTTATCCTAAAGGAAAAATAAAATATAGTAAAAGTAAGCTACCTTAAATAGCTATCTTACTTTATTACTTAATCCTTAACTAGAGGCCTAACCCTAACCTAGGAGAGATTTATTATAGCTATAAAACTAACTAGTATAGTAAGAAGAAAAAGAGGTTACTTAATGCTTATAAAATAAAGCGCTAAATAGCCTAAGGCTAGAAGTATAAGAAAATATATAAAGCTAGTTAAAACTAGCTTAAAACTAGTATAAAGTAAAAGAGACCCTCCCCCCCCTTAATTAATATAGTAATATTATAAGTCCTTTTTTAGAATATAAATAAGAAGGATAGCCTTATATATATTACACTATATTACTAAACTAATATAAATATAATTATAATTTAAGAGTAAGAACATATAAAATAACTATAGCTACTAGCCCTAGGCCTTACCTAATTCTAACTAGTATACTATAATAGGTATAATACTATTTATATAAATAAGAAGCATAATATAGGATTATAAATAGCCTAGGGAGAAACTAATTAGTTCTTAATAAAAATATAAGAAATAAACATTTACTCCTTATACTTAAAGAACTATAGTAATAAATAAAATACCTTAATCTATATTATTAATATAAAAGAGCCTTAAAGCTAGTGTGTATTTATAAGTAATTTTAACTAAAAACACCCCCTATAGGATTAATATAATAAAATAAGTAATAGAGTAAAAGAACTACTAGAATTTATAAACTAGTAAAGGCTTAGATTAGTTATGCCCTAGGGAGAACCTATAAGGTAAAGGGTAAGGGATAGAGATAGCACTATAAACCTAGCGTAGGTAACACTAGATATCTAAGTCTATTATAATAGTGTAGTAAGGCTTATAGGATCTAACTATACCCTATAGCTAATTAGTATCTTTACTAAGTATTAAGAATAAGCCCCCTTTATCCTTAGATATACCTAGGCTATAATAAATAAGAAATACATAAAAGTAAAGGTAGTAATTTAACTCTAGGAGAAGAACGCTCTAGAACCTTATAATAAAGGAGGGATTAATAAATATATTATATAGCTTATTATAAACCTATAATAAATAGTAAAGAAAATAGCCTTATAAAAGCCCTAGGGCCTCCCTAGCCTAGAGGGGTAGTAGTTAAGGAAAGCTAAGAAGTTAGTTACTAAAGCTAGGTAAGCTAAGAGGTAGTAAAGACACTAGAGAACTAATGCTAACTAGGAGGCTTATAATAAGATAAAGAAGGATTAGGAATATATTATTAAAAAAGGGAAGTAAAATATATAGAGAGAAGCCCTAAGGAATACTAATACCTAGTTTAAGGATAAAGAAGTATAAAGGCTAGAGAGGTAAGCTTACTTTTAGAGCTAAGACCCCCTAGAACTTCCTAGACTCCTAGAGCTTAAGAGAACTAAAAATAACACTAACCTAGCTACTATATATATAAATAAAGTTAATATACTAGTATAAAGATTTTTCCCTAAACCTATAGTAAACCTCTCTTATATCCTAGACCTCTCCTTCCTAAAATTAGATAATATACTATTTCTAGACTATAAATAATTTATACTAGAGAATATTAAAACTATCCTATTAAATATAGCTAACTAGAAGGCCTTAGGGAATAATAAACTCCCTATAGGCCTTATTAAGGCCTATAAAGAGCTAGCTAAAGACACTATAACTAGGCTACTAAATATAGTTCTTAAAGTAAGATACTTTCTAGCCTAATTCTAATTTACTAGGGTAATAGTAATAAGGAAGCCTAGTAAAATAACTAAGGAAATAAGAAAAGCTAATACTTAGAGACTTATATTACTACTTAATATAGTAAGAAAGGTTATAAAAGTAATAATAATAAAGTAACTTATAGCCTTTACTAAGGTAAAAGGCCTTCTCCTTAAACTATAGATAGGAAATAGGATAAATAAGTTAATAAAGACTATAAAAAAAGCCTTAGTAAAATATATAAAAGAGGCCTAGGAGAGAGGTAAACTTACCTTACTTATATAAATAAATATCTTAGTAGTATTTAATAAAGTTAGTTACCCTTACCTTATTACCTTACTTGTTAAGATAAGTATCTTATACTAGCTAATAGCTATAATATATAGCTTTCTTATAGATAAAATAAGTTAGCTTAGCTTTAATAAAGAACTATCTAGGCTATTTAAGATTAAGGCTAGTACCCTATAAGGTTTATTTCTCTTACTTATTTTCTTTCTTCTTTACTTAGTAAAGCTATATAAGTAACTCTAGACTATCCTAAGTATAGTAGCTATAGGATTTACTAATAATATAAATATAGTAGTATTTAAAAAGAATATAGCTTAAACCTAAAAAAGGCTTAAGGTAGTATAAAAGGTCTATAAAGAATAAGTAAAGAAAGTAAAAGTAAAATTTAACTTAGTAAAGATAAAGCTTATACACTTTAGTAAGTCTTACTAGCCCTCCTAGACTAGGGTTTAGCTTAGAATAGAGGAGGTAATGCCTATAAAATCTTATAGATTTCTAGGGGTCTAGGTTAATAGAAAACTTACTTAAAGTATATATAAAAATATCCTTAAGAGTAAGCTAGCCTAGTAATAGCTTACTCTTACTAAGTTATTAGTATTTACTTAGGGCTATAGCTTTAGAGATACCTAACTCTTATATATATAGGTAATCTAGCTTATTTTTACTTATAAAGTAAGCGTGTATTACTTACTAACTAAGAAAGGAGGAAAGCTAAGAGAAATTATTAGGAGCTTTATAATAGACTAATTAGCTTACTTATAGATTATTACTAGTGTGTTTAAGGCTATACCTATAGTCTAATTAAAAGCTAAGACCTTTATCCCCTCTCTTAACCTTTACTTAAATAAAATAAAATAGAAATTTAAGGCTAGAATAATTAAGAGTAATATAATAAAGAAGATCTAGATTATAGCTACCTTAGTAGTAACTATACTTTACTATAGGAGACCTTAAAAGAGATATATCCCTATTAATAGTACGCTAAATATAGACTTATATAAAGAATAGAAGTAATAATAAGAAAACTAGCATAATAAAGAGTAACTAAACTAAGGCTAATATACTAAAGAACTTATAGAGAATTAACTACTTACTTATAACCTAAAGGAGATATAAAAGTTCTATATAAGACTAAATAAACATATCTCCTTAATAGTAGTCTAGCTATATATAGGAAAGATAAGCCTTAATAAGTTCCTATTCTAAAGATATATTTCTAGGGTAATTTCACCCTTATCCTTAGCCTATACTAATTACTTTATAGTAAGAGACTTCCCTAGGAAGCACTTTAAAGTAATATTTTCCTAGGTAAATTAAAGCTAAAAACACATAGAAATTAGTATACTTATAGGATTTAGTATTAGTATTATTTTATATATTATCCTATAGTAAGAATATTAGTATCTAACCTAAAACTAGCCTAGAATAGCCTTAAATAGCTTTAAAAAGAAAAAGAACCTATAGAAAGTTTAATAAAGAAAGAGAAAAAAGGTCTAAATCCCTTAGGGGAGAGGAACTCTCTTATACTTACTAAAGAAAGGGGGGAGTAAGTTATAACTATAGATTAAAAAATAAAGTATATTAAAGACTACTAAATAGATAATTTAAGAGTAATTTAAACCTAGGCTTACCTAGGGCTTAGGCTAAGACTACCCTTCCCTTATAGCACTTAAATAAAACTAAGTGCTTAGGCTTTATAACACCTATAGGCTAGAGATAGGTTAGAAATAGCTAAAAAGTAAGGCACTAAATATATTAGTATAAAAGTAAATAAAAAGTAAAGTACTATAGTAAACCTAAATTTACTATACTATAGGATAAAGTAAGGAGGCTTAGGGTAAGCATATAGTAAGCTTAGACTTACACTAGAAGGGGGCTAGAGACTCTTATTATAGTAATTTCTTTCTTTCCTTTTATTATTATAGGATAAGGCTAGTATAAGCTAGTAATGAACACCTATAACTAGCTATATATAAAGTAGCGTAGGCCTAAGATAGGGCTAATGCTAACCTAATTATAGATATAAGAGGGTTTTTCTTCTTACTTAAGGGTTTTCCTTCTTAATAAAGCAGCAGGAGTACTAGCAATAGCTATATAGATAGCTAACTAGGGTAAATAATATATATAGTCCTTTATTTATAAAAATATTATAAGCTTTATATACTATTACTCTTCCCTTATTAGTTATTACTCTCTTATTATTAAAATAAATACTATTCCCTTAAAGAAATGTACTTATATATATTACTTATATATAAGGTATACTAAGTTTAAAAAGCACTTACTTATTAAGCTTAAGATCCTTAAGATTAAGTGTCTTTTCCCCTAGGCATTATTTTCTAACCTAGCTAAGGCTTATACTTCTAAGCGCTATATTTAGTATAAAAAGAGAGGTAATACTTATAAGACTATAATTTACCTTCTTTTTACTAGCTTTTTTACTTCTTATTACTAACCTTTTATAATAAGCTATACTTACTATAAAAGGTAATTTTTTAGACTTACTAATAGTCTTAGTTTAAGTCTAGTTACTCTTAGATACTATAGAAAATAAGCTAAATAATAAACCTATCCTTATCTTTTTAAAGAAGACTTACTATTAAGTTACTAAGTGTTTTATTAGCCTTATTATAGGTTTTAACTATGCTAACACTGCTTATTATATTATATTTAGCCTAACTAATGTTACTAAGGGCTATTAGGTTTACTAATTCCTTACTTCTTTACTTATTTTTTACTTATATTTTTATATAGGCTATATTTATTATATACTAGTAGTATATCATTTTCTAGTAGTAACTCTAAGTTATTATATTTTCCACTACCCTTACTTCTAGCACTATAAGTCTTTATAGTTCTTTACTATGCTTTTAAGGACTTTTTACTAACTTTTCTATAGGAAAACTATTATAAGGCTATAGCTATTTAGAAAGTATATATAGTTCTCTAGCTTTAGCTTACTAACCTAGGCTATATAGCCTAAGTAATAGTAACATACTACTTTTTTTATACTATAAAGGAGGTAATTAATATAAATAAAAATTCTACTAAATATACTATTAAGGGTAATAAGGTATTATACTATAATAGCGCTATAATAAAGAGTTTTCCTTTAGTTTTACTTACTCTTTAAGACCTTTTTCTTTTGTTTTTTAGTAGTAATTTAGACATTATTAAATTAAAGTATAATAGTAACTAGTAAGGCTAGGCCTTTTTTATAGTAATTCTATGCCTTTTTACTTATAACTTACTTATATCTTATTACTTTTTTTACTTTTTTTACTTATCTTACTTTAGTAAAATATTTAAATTATATATTAAGCACTTTCTATATCTTTTATAAGGACTTATTAGTTATACTTACTTAGCTAACCCTTTTATTTTACTAGGTATTTATTACTTTTATAGGTTTTCCTATAGTTTTTAACCTCCTTAATTTTATACTTATAATCTTTATTCTTAAGGTTTAGTATTAGTATTTCCTTATCCTTAGTGTCTTTATAATAATTTTATAGCTTTAATAAGCTAATATAAAATATATTATATAATTAACTATACTTTTTAAGTAATATAAGTTAGTATGCTTATTTCCTAATAATATTAAGTATTTAAAATAGCTTAATAAACCTAAGGGTTAGCTTTTATTTTACCTCTTTAAGCCTAATATTCTTTGCTAATAGTAATACTAAGTTACCTTTTTTTAGGGTTAATAACTAGTAGTATATATTATAGTACTTTACCTAGGTTTTAGTAGGTTTTACTTAGTTTTACTTTAGTTACTCCTTAACTTTATATAGTTTTATAATATATATATAGGCTTCTAATACCTTTCTTTCCTTAATTTTATCCCTAAGAACTAGAGCATTGCACTACAATGTGTATTGTAGTGTAGTTTTTGTAGTGTAGTGTAGTTACTACACTACAAACTACACTACACTACAAATTACACTAACTACAAGCTAAAAAAAACTACAATATAATACACTACAAATTTTTTTCTAAAATACAATACATTACAAACACTACAAATGTAGTGTAAGGTATAAAAAAAGTGGGGCTTTTTATTAGTTAGTATTATTATAAGAATTAAAAGAAAGTTATTAATTAAAAGCCTATATTATTAGCTATTTTATTTAATTAGTTATATAGTTTATAATATTATACTATTTTAAGGATTTTACTATAACTAGGGTTATATCTAATATTATAACTTTTTAATAATACTATTATACTTAATACTTTATTTTACTAATATAACATTAAGAAAAACCTTCTT
Organism: Epichloe sp. AL9924; assembly: GCA_000729825.1. NCBI lineage: Eukaryota > Fungi > Ascomycota > Sordariomycetes > Hypocreales > Clavicipitaceae > Epichloe > Epichloe sp. AL9924. Next base: position 14,889 of record JFGW01000388.1, read on the forward strand.
ATTATATTATTTACTATTACTACTAATTATTTTATATTTCTATAAATTATTACTATCACTTTTTATTAAAATAAAATTTAAACTAAAGTAATTAAATAAAATAAACTACTAATAAACTTAATAGACCCCTCCTAAGCACGAGGTAAAACTGCTTAGTATTTTACAGCCTAATACCCTATTCTTTTATCTTCTTCTTATTTACCTTATAAATCTTATTATTTATATTACCTTTACTTTTTAGTATTTTTTACCTTATATTATAAATACTATTAATTATCTCTAGGTTAGATTTATCTTTACTTCCCTTCTCTTTTACTATATTATTTAATATTTTAGATAGGGTAGTGTCCTTTTTATTACCTTTAGCTATACTATAATCTAATTAGTTAGGGTTTAATTAGTTAAGTAGTAACCTATAACTTACCTAGTGATTTAGGTGTATAAATTAAATTAGAGATAAGTAAGGATAAGTTATGTTTAGTAAGAGGGTTTAAGTTTGCCTTAGAGCTTTAAAGCATAAGTAAGAGAGATAGAATAAGCATAGTTATAGAGGAAGGGGGAATTATATTAATTTATGCTATAAGTAAAACTTAAACAAATTTAAGTTTAACTACAGTTATAAATTATAACTCTTACGCTAATGTAGTCACAAAGTTTATTACAAACTTTGCTCTAACCTCATAGCCCCTTATATTTATAACCTTAGAGCTTGTACTAATTATAGGTTTTATTTATTACTATAGCTATAAGTATTTAGATATTAATTATTTTACTAGCTAAGTATTGCTAGTAATAATTATGTGTTATAATAAATTAGATATATTGGCCATAACTAAGGACGCAAAAAAAAGTTTAAAAATCAATAAACTTAATAGAAATAGCTTATAATAGCTTATAATAGCTTATAATAGCTTATATTACTTATATTACTTATATTACTTATATTACTTATGTTACTTATATTACTTATATTACTTATATTACTTATATTACTTATATTACTTATATTACTTATATTACTTATATTACTTATATTACTTATATTACTTATATTACTTATATTACTTATATTACTTATATTACTTATAATATTATTAGTGTTAAAGTTTAATTAAAAATAAATAACTAATAAATAAATAAAATATAAATACTAGTAAGTATAAGTAAATTACTATAAGAATAGCTAGCTTTTTTAATTATTTAGTATTTTAAGGTTTTTTAAAATATTAATAAAATAAAATTCTTTTCTCTTTTCTTTTTTTTAATATTATAATTTTGCTAATTATAATTCAGGTTATTAAAATTATTATAGTTATTAGAATTAGTATAATAATTATAATATATAATTTAAAAGTAATTCTTAGTATTATTTCTATAATTAGGTTAAACTAATAGTAATTAAGGTTATTAAAGTTATTAAAGCTCTTATAATAATTATAGTATATAATTTAAAAGTGGGTCCTAGTATTATTTTTATAATTAGGTTAAACTAATAGTAATTAAGGTTATTAAAGTTATTAAAGCTCTTATAATAATTATAGTATATAATTTAAAAGTGGGTCCTAGTATTATTTCTATAATTAGGTTAAACTAATAGTAATTACGGTTATTAAAGTAATTAAAGCTCTTATAATAATTAAAGTATATAATTTAAAAGTGGGTCTTTAGTATTATTTTAAAAATAAGGTAAACTTATTTTTATAGCTTAATTAAAATAATACTATTAGTTATATATTAATACTTTATAAATATTACTATATTCTATTCTTTCTTTTTATATTATAGTAATAAGATATATAAAGTTACTATATATAACTTCTTAAAGCTTTAGAATTATTAAGCTAAAAGAAATATTTAATTAGTTTAAATATTCAATAAATAGTTTAAGCTTTTTTTAAGTTCTTATTATATTAATTATAATATTTAAGTACTAAGTATATATTTTCTTAACTTCTAGTTATTTATTTAGATTTCTTAATTAATTTTATTTTATTAGTTTAGGGTATTTTTTATTTAAAATAATACTAATAATTTATAAAAATGTAAAATAATTAATAGTAATAGTAAATAATATAATAAGAAGGTTTTTCTTAAAGTTATATTAGTAAAATAAAGTATTCAGTATAATAGTATTATTAAAAAGTTATAATATTATATATAACCTTAGTTATAGTAAAATCCTTAAAATAGTATAATATTATAAATTATATAACTAATTAGATAAAATAGCTAATAATATAAGCTTTTAATTAATAACCTTTTTTTAATCCTTATAATAATACTAACTAAATTTGGATGTTAATTGTTTTACTGGCTGGGTATTGCCAGTAATAATTATGTGTTATGATCAGAGCTTTACACTCGTGTAGTGTAGTTTTTTTTGTAGTTTTTTTATTTTATTTTATATCTAGCTAGTTATTGAAGGTATTATCCTAGAAATCACGTGATCTTATAAAGTAAAATTATAAGAAAAATACTATATATAAATGTGGGTCCGAAAGTGGGTCAAGGCCCCACAAATTAGAAGTACTACATTTGTAGTGTTTTTTTAGTGCTAAAATGTAGTGAAATGTAGTTTTTCCAATTGGCGGCCTCAGGACCCACTTTTAGACCCACTTGTATATATAACTACATTGTAGTTTTTAAGTTAGCTATCTAAAAACCCAAGTTTTATATTAATATGTATTTTCTAAGATTAGATATGAATTATTTGTTAGAAAAAAAAAAACTACAAGATGTAGTGTAGTGCAAAGCTCTGGTTATGATAAATTAGATGCATTGGCCATAACCAATGACGCAAAAAAAATTTTAAAAATCAATAATACTAACTAATAAAAAGTCCCACTTTTTTTATACCTAACACTACATTTGTAGCGTTTATAATATATTATAGTTAGTGTAGTTAGTAACTACACTAACTACAAGTAAAAAAAAACTACACTACAAATACAAATTTTTCCTAAATACTACACTAATTACACTACAAACAATGCTCTGATAACTATACACTAGCTTTTCTCTTTCCTTTTACTAAGGAGTTTATATTACCCTTTACTTTTATAAATCTAGATCTTTATCTTATGCTTTTTATAGTAATTATACTAATAGTTTATTTAACCTAAATTAATAAGGATTTAGTAATATAATAATTCCTTATATTTCTTATACTATACTAATATCTTAGATATATATTACCTTCTCCTAGAAATCCCCTTTATTTAGCTAATCTTTTACTAGATTTATAGTAACTAACTAGCCTCTTAGCTAAGTTACTTTAGCCTCTTTAGTTACTTCTTTTACTTTTACTATAAGGGCTAAGATATTTTCCTTCCTTAAAGGTATCTTACTATATCTCTTTATAAAGACTAGGGTATTTTCCTCCCTTAAAGGTATCTTACTATATTTTCTTTAATATATTAGTATCTTTTCTCTTATTAGTTATTTAGTAACTATTATTCTCTTTTAAAGTTCTAGTAAAAGTACATTATTTATTAAGGCTTTACCTTTATAATTAGACCTTCTTAATAGTATATTTATAAGGTTACTTTTCCTTAGTTTATACTTAATTATAAAGTAAAAGGGGTAAAGAAATATACACTATTTAGCTTACCTTTTATTTAACTTCTATTACTTTATAAAGGTTTATAAGTTATAGTAGTTTAATAAAACCTTAACTAAAGTTACTATACATTTAATATAGTATTACTAGTGTTTAAATAACTTTACTATAGTAAATAACTCTTAGTTTACTATATTATAATTACACTTAGTATTTATAAACTTCCTTAACTAAAAAGCTACTAAATACTAGTAGCTCTTATTATCCTATTAAGATAGGATTCTTATTATTATAAAGATTAAAGTATTTATCTTAATATATACTAGCTAACTTAGATTATAATAATAAAGAAAAGGCACTTACTAAAAGGTATCTTTTAGCTAGTTAAATAGTAGCTATTTCTTTACTTTAAATACTATTTTAACTACCTTTTATTAATATATATAAGGGTATTATAAGCCTAAAGTATTAGTAAATAAACCTTTAGTAAAAGTTATAAAATCCTAAGAATAACTATATATTCTTAAAGCTAGTAAGTTCTTTTTAGTCTTAGATTATATTAACCTTATATATATCTATTAAAATCCTATTAACTAATAAAATAAACCTTAGAAATTTTACTAATTCCTAGTAAAATAAGTACTTAAAGGGTTTTATATATAGCTTTACTAACCTTATATACTTTAAAACTTCCTTAATATATATAGTATACTTTTCCTATATTTTTAAAAAAATAAGGATATTATTGTGAGGCCCCACTCACAACACAGGCACACCAGCGCACCCCGCGGACAGGCCGCGCCCTAGGGCTAGGTCCACGTGACACTAGCGAGCCGCTAGCTATAAGACAGCGACTCGCACGCACAACACACTTAGACCTAGCAAGCTTCAGTCAATATACCAGAGCCCCCATACCTCTTGCCTAGCTACCATTGTTCTCACAATTATTTAAATATACTATATAAATAATATTAACTAGCTTATAAAGTGCTTTATAAATATAGCTTTAAAAAGTAAATAAGGTATTAGTTAACCTAAAGGGTATTATAAGGTATTTATAGTGTTTATATTATATATAAAACATAGTCTTTTACTTATTACTGTTTTTAATATAAATTTAATAGTAAGTATTCTTAATATTAATCTTTAAGAAAAAGTAAACCCCTTAGCACTAGTTTAAGATCTTTAAAATTAAGGAGAGAGTATAGTAATTCTTTTATATTACCTTATTAAGTCTATAATAATTTATATATAGTTAAAGTGTCTTATCTTTCTTTAGTATAAATAAGATAAGTATACTTATAAGGCTTTTAAAGGGTTTTATTTAGCCTTTCTATAGGTTTTTATTAATATATTTATAAAGCTTCTTTAGCTTACTTTAAGAGAGGGGGTAAATTAGTTTATATAAGGGCATTACTCTTAGTATTAAGTTAATTATATAGTTAGTTACCTTTCTTAATAGTAAGCTTCTTACCTTATTTAATATAAATATATTTTTAAACTTATATAATTCCTTAGGGATATCTTTAATAGTTTTATATACTTTTGCTTTCTTATTATCTTTAAGGGTAATAAACTCATTTTCTATAACTTTTATAATAATATATATAATAGTTTTATTATATATTACTTTTATAAACTTATAAGAAATTATAAGTAAAAAGGCCTTTTTTCTTTTCTTAAACTATTACTCTTATAAGTATAAGCAGAGCATTGTTTGTAGTGTAGTTAGTGTAGTTTTTAGGAAAATCTTGTATTTGTAATGTAGTTTTTTTTTACTTATAGTTAGTGTAGTTACTAACTACACTAATTACAATACATTATAAACACTACAAATGTAGTGTTAGGTATAAAAAAAGTGGGGCTTTTTATTAGTTAGTATTATTATAAGGATTAAAAGAAGGTTATTAATTTAAAGCTTTTATTATTACCTATTTTACCTAATTAGTTATATAATTTATAATATTATACTATTTTAAGGATTTTACTATAACTAAGGCTATATATAATATTATACCTTTTTAATAATACTATTTTACTTAATACTTTATTTTACTAATATAACTTAAAGAAAAACCTTCTTATTATATTATTTACTATTATTTACTATTATTTACTATTATTTACTATTATTTACTATTATTTACTATTATTTACTATTATTTACTATTATTTACTATTATTTACTATTATTTACTATTATTTACTATTATTTACTATTATTTACTATTATTTACTATTATTTACTATTATTTACTATTATTACTAATTATTTTATATTTTTATAAATTACTATTATTATTTAAAATAAAAAATACCCTAAACTAATTTAAAAAAATTAATTAAGAAATCTAAATAAATAACTAGAAGTTAATAAAATGTATACTTAGTACTTGAATATTATAATTGATATAATAAGAACTTAAAAAAAGTTTAAACTATTTATTTAATATTTAAACTAATTAAATATTACTTTTAGCTTTATAATTCTAAAGCTTTAAGAAGTTATATATAGTAACTTTATATATCTTATTACTATAATATATAAAGAAAGAATAAAATATAGTAATATTTATAAAGTATTAATATATAACTAATAGTATTATTTTAATTAAGCTATAAAAAATAAGTTTACTTTATTTTTAAAATATTACTAAGACCTACTTTTAAATACTATACTATAATCATTATAAGAGCTTTAATAACTCTAATAACCTTAATTACTATTAGTTTAACCTAATTATAGAAATAATACTAGGACTTACTTTTAATTAACATACTATAATTATTATAAGAGCTTTAATAACTCTAATAACCTTAGTTACTATTAGTTTAACCTAATTATAGAAATAATACAAGGGCCTAATTTTATTTAATATATTATTGATTTTTAAATTTTTTTTTGCGTCATTGGTTATAGCCAATGCATCTAATTTATCATAACACATAATTATTGCTAGCAATACCTAGCCAGTAAAACAATTAACATCCAAATACATTTAATATATTATAATAATTATAAAAGCTTTACTAACTTTAATAACCTTAATTACTATTAGTTAAACTTATTTTTAGAAATAATACTAGGACTTACTTTTATTTAATATACTATACTTATTATAAAAACTATAATAACTTTAATAACTTAACTTATAATTAGTTTAACTTATTTTTGAAAATATAATACTAGGATTTACTTTTTAATAATATATTATAATTACTATAATTAGTATTACTAACTTACTATAATATTAAAAAATATAAAAAAATATAAAAAAGAAAAGAATTTTATTTTATTAATATTTTAAAAAACCTTAAAATACTAAATAATAAAAAAGTCTAGCTTTTTCTATAGTAATTTACTTATACTTACTAATATTTATATTTTCTTTATTTATAAGTTATTTATTTTTAATTAAACTTTAACACTAATAATATTAAAAGCTATATAAGTAATACTAGTAATATTAATAATATTAAAAGCTATATAAGTAATACTAGTAATATTAATAATATTAGTAATATAAGTTATATAAGCTATTATAAGCTATAATTAGCTATAATAAGCTATTCCTATTACCTTTATTAGTAGTTGATCTTATGTAATTATTGAAATGTAGGGAGCTAGTTGCCGGCTGGCAACAGCTGTACAGGTGTAGCTCTACGGTCGGGGACCAATAGAACCACCACGTTGAATATTCAACGCAACGCAACGGAAGGTTGTGGCAGTTATCAACTAATAAAATTCAATCTAGATGACTTTTACGATATCTTATATACCAATAGAATTGATTTTAGTGACGTTGTACGGGCAATGCGGCTGTTGGATTGAGAGGCCTAGCTATCTAGCTAGATTGAAAAGATCTTCTTCCTCTCATATACACACCGACCATATCGGTGGATCCGGGCTGCCAAAAGGGTCTTAAGGGCCACTTTTGATTTTCCGCAAAATTCATTTGTATGTAAAATCTAAAAAATCGACTCACCACCATACAAACTAGCAACCCACATGCACCAACTTTTGGTCTAAAAAATATTCCTGCATAAAATAAAAGCCCTGTCTTCTAGCTTTAATTTGCTATATGTGAAACTTTTGTACAACCTCTAGTTAAAGAGAAAATCGCTGTC
>JFGW01000389.1:0-22548 GCA_000729825.1 Epichloe sp. AL9924
GATAACTATTTAAGCTATATAAAGTTAGAGTAAGATATAGTATAATATATAAACTAACTACTATTCTTAATTCCTATACTCTTTAATATATATTATTATATTAATATTTAGATTAATTATAGTTATAATTATTATAATACTATAAGTAAGTTAGTAGTAAGATAGTTTAGCCTAGAGCTTATATATTTACTAAAAAGGAGGTATATCTAGATTATAATAAAAATAAAAAATAAAAGAAAGAGAGTAAAGGAAAATACCTCCTTAATTACCTATATAGTATATACTAAAATAAATATTAATAGCTAGGAGTTATTAGTGTATTTATATATTATCCTAGGCCTTATATAAGATATTATACTTAGAATACTATAGCTAGAATATTATAATATAGTTATTTATATAGCAAAATAATAATTAGTTATTAAAGTAGTAAAAGGCTTATATATCTCTAAGGCCTCTAAGCATAGGGTAAAGGCTTTAGTATAAGGGATTATTAAATCCTTATATACTATAGAAACGCGCTAGGTATACTATAAGAAGGATACTTCTATAATATTTATTACTATAAGCCTTAGGGAGATAATAATAGTGCTATAGATTATAGTGCCTAAGATAAAGCCTAATAGCCTAGATATATTAATATTACCTAAGGAATTAGCTAACTTTATAGACCTTTTTAATAAGGCTAGAGCTAATAGCCTACCTCCTTATTAGGAGTCCCTTAATTACTATATATGCTTATATAAGAACTAGGATAGGTCTAAACTAATACTCCTATAGGGGCTACTATATAATATACTAAAGGACTAGCTTCTAGAGGTTAAGCACTAGATTATAGACTTAATAAATAAGGGTTAGATTTATATAAGCTTATTATTAGCTATAGCTCTAGTCCTTTTTATTAGGAAATCTAATCAGGGTTAGCGTTTTTATATAAACTACTATGCCCTTAATAAGATAATAGTATAGGATTACTACTCTTTCCTATTAATTAAAAAAACACTTTACTCTTTATCCTAGGTATACTAGTTTATAAAGGTAAATATTTATATAGTATTTTATAAGCTATAGATTACTAAGGGCTAGGAGCACCTTATAGTATTCTAAACTAGGTTTAGACTATTTAAGTAGCTAGTATACCCCTTTAGCCTAGCTAGTATACTAGTAATATTCTAATATTATATTAATAAATCCTTAGGGAATATATTAGGGGATTTTATTATAGTATACTTAGATAATATCTTAGTTTACTTAGGGGGATTAAGGAAAGACTATATAGCTAAGGTCTAGCTAATACTAGGCTACTTAAGGTCTATAGGTTTATACTTAAATCTTAATAAGTTTGTTTTTATAGTAAAGAAGGTCTAATACCTAGGATATATTATTATAGTAGGTTATTCTATTTATCTAAACCTAGCAAAGGTTATAGCTATTAGGGAGTAAGTAGCCCTAATAAAACTCTAGGGGGTCTATAGCTTCCTAGGGTTTACTAACTTCTACTGTGATTTTATTAGTAACTTTTTAAAGTTAGTAGCTTTACTAATACATTTAACTAAGAGAAATATTCCTTTCTAATAAGGACCTAAAAAGAATAATACCTTTAATAGGCTAAAAGATACCTTTATTATATACCTAGTCCTAGTATAATAAGACCTAAATCTCCTTATAGTAGTAAAAGCTAATTATTTAGGAATAGCTATTAGAGAATACCTTTCCTAGTAAGGCTAGGATAGTATTATATACCTAGTTATATACTACTTTACTAGCCTTATATCCTTATAAAAGAACTATATAATTTATAATAAGGAGCTATTAGCTATTATTTTATACCTTAAAGTATAGTTAGCTAAACTATAGGGTATTTCCTATCTATTTATAATCTATATAGACTATAAGAACCTAAAGTACTTTATAACTCCCTAGTTAATTTTAGAGTAGTAAGCCTAATAAGTAAATATACTTATACTATTTAATTTTTACCTTTAGTATAGACTTAGTATATAGGTATAATAGCTAGATACTCTTTCTTAAAGGGAGTAAGACTAGGATAGAGCTTTCTTTAGGATAGAATATATTTTATAACTTATTACTATTATATAACTCTTACTATTACTAAGTAAGTAATAAGATAATAATAGCATAGTACTACTACTAGCTAGTAAGGTTCTCTTTATTACTAAATACCTTTAGACCTTATAGGACTAGGCTATTATCTCTAACCTTATATATAGTATTTAATTAAGGGCTATTTAGGAAGGGACTTAGAGGTTTCCTATTAAAGTATTAATAAAGAAGTAAGTAATAAACTATTCTATAAGTACTTATAAGGCACTCTAGTTTAGGGGCTATACCTAGGTCCTAGTATAGGAGCCTTTTATAATAACCCTAATATAGTAATATTATAATTTACTAGTAGTAAGGTACTTAGGCTATAATACTATATTTTAAATCCTATAATAATAGTTTTATTAGGATAGGATATTATAAGATATTACTAGGTTTATTTATAACTATTATTACTATAGTAGCTATAAAAGCTATTAATAGCGCTAGGGCTTACTAAAATCTTTACTTATCCTTAACTAGTTTTAGTTATAGATCTTTATTAACTTTATAATTAACTTACTAGCACTATCCTTAAAAAAGCTATAATACTTAATAGTTATTATAAATTAACTCTCTAAGTTTATTTAGCTTAAGGCTATAACTTTTATAAGAGCTAAGGAGTATATAAAAAGGTTTAAAATAGTTTAGTAATAGTTTAGAGAGTTTTTTTAATTAATTATTATAAATTATAGTTTAGATTAGTTTGGAAAGTTTTAGATAATATTATACTCCTTAGTTAGGATTAATTAGCTACTCTTTATATTATATTACTTATAAATAAATAGTAGTATAAAGTAAGTAAACTAAGAGATATAAGTAATATTATATATTATAGTCTCTTTCTTATAGTTTAATTAGCTAGAATATCTAGCTACTTACTAGCTTATAATTAATAATAAGTCTTTTTTTATAATAGAAGTTAGCCTAAATAGGTTACTATATAGCTATAACCTAGAGCTAGTTTAGTTATTACTAAATAACTTTACCTTTATAATAATACTAAAGGGATAAGTAGTATAATTTCTTAAGTACCTATAGGAGAGCACTTATTTAGCATAGGCTATAATAGCCTATATATAATAAAGATAGTAAGACACTATATTTACTTTATATTAACTAGTAAAATAGTTTTAAGTTAGGGATAAGGTATAGCTTTTACTTAAGAATATTAAAATAAACTATCCCTTATAAAAACTTAATTAGGTAGTAGTAAAATATATAGTTATAAAGGTCCTAATATTACTTATAGTATAGCTAGATATCCTAAGAGGTATTTACCTAGTTTTCTATATAAACCTTATTAAATATACTATAAAGAACCCTCTTCTTAGTTAAAAGCTCTAGAACTCTTATTTAGGACTAGAATAGATTCCTATAAAAGGTAATAATAAACTTATTAAGAAATATTAAGTTAAATAAATCCTAGTAGCTTAGAATACTCTAGGCTAGGGTAAGAGATATAATATACTTATTAAGTAAGTAAGTTATATATAACCTATATAAAAACCACTAGAGAATATAGTATAAATATAAGCCTTTAATAAGTTTAAGGTAAAATAAGAAAATATATAATATAATAATAAACTAAATTAATTTTAGAAAACTTATTTACTTATAGTAACTCCTATATATATTTAAGATATAAGTATACTATATTTTACTACTATTACTTAAAGGAAATAGTTATTATCTAAGTTTATATCTAAGTTAATAAAAAAGCTTAAGTAAGTATATACTATTTTTACTTAAAGCTAGTGCTTTACTAATATAGCTATAGTAAGCTTACTAGGTAATAGCCTTAGTATAAAGAGTTACTTACCTAGGATATAACCTAGGTTTTAGATAGTATAAGTAAGGTTAGTATATAAAGTATAGGTAAGTAAGAGTATAATAAAAGTATTAGTAAAAGAATAGTAAGTAAGAAAGGTAATACTAATAAGATAAGGAAAGTTATTTCTAGCTAGAGGCTAGCTAGCTTTAGGGTTTCTAGGGGTATATAAAGGGGAAAAACCTATTAAATCTAACTTAAAGAGAATATAGGTAAGCTATTAGTAATAATATAAGGGGGAATTATTACTTAACTTAATAAATTAAAGATAGTACTAGTTCTTACTATAGTAACTAAAGGTAAGATACTAAAGAAAAGTAGTAAACTATTTATATATTTCTTTATATATAGTATTTAGGCTACTAATAACCTATTAGTTTTATTAGAATTAAACACTAGTAACTTATTATATAGAGTTTACTATACTATAACTAGCTTAAGGGCTAGTGCTAATAAAGGGAATAATATTAAGTCTAGTTATATTTATTATAAGGGTATTTATAGCTAAGGATATCCTAAGAGCTAAGTAAATAAAAGCTAGGTTAAACTATACCTAGTTAAGGAGGGTATTCTAGTAATTAATAAAATAGTAGTATCTTTAGGAGAGAATAGGTATTTTCTTTTTTATATTTAAAGTCTTAAGGACTTTAGGCTTAATAATATATATACTTATAGTAATTTTAGCCTTAAGATCTTTAAAAGTATATTAGAGTTATAGGTTAGTAAATAAAAGCCTAGTATATTATATATAAGTAATATAGTATTACTAATATAAAGAATATAATTCTTTACTTCTAAGTAACTAATAGTTTAAAACACTAGTAATAAGAGCTTATTTAATATAAGGGCTATAAGGACACTAGACTAACTTAGGTATAGTATACTATTTATTATTAAAGTTTCTTTCTATAAGGTACTTACTAATAAAATAGGATATTAGTATTATAAAAGTAGCTATAAAAGTAGCTATAAAGGCTATAGGAGTAAGAATATTAGTTTAATAATAAGGTATTTTAGTAAAGGAAATAATTATTTAAGAGAAAGAAGTTAATAAGAAAATAAGAAAAGGTATAATAGGATCTTAATAATAGAGAATTAGTATTATATAAAGGGGAAAGTAAGATAAGTATAAGTATAAGTAATATATTTATACTAGAAGTTATACCTATATTAAGTAAACTATAAATAGGTAAGGGTAAGGTAATAGTATATAATAAATAACCTATTAATAGGGTAAATATATTACACTAAACTAGGTAAGGGTAGGGTAGCTATCTATAATAAACAAACTATTAGCAAGGCAAATACATTACATATATTACTAGGGGATGTTACAGAAGGGAATTTATTAGTAATAGGTAAGTAAGGGCATATATAAGGGCTTAGGCTTTACCTAAGCATTATCTATATAGTAGTTAGGGAGGGGATTAGTAAAAGCAGTGAGGCAAGGGAAAAGGGGGCTTATATAAGTAGCCTAGGGGGTATAAGGGGCACCACTAGGGATTGTTTCTTACCCTTTCTCCTTTCCTCCTTAAGTCTCTTAATACTACTATATTAACGCTCTATCGCAGTCGCCTAGGGGCCAGTCCATAACATAAATACCCTAATTTTACTAACTTTGCCCTTATTTTAGGTATAAACTTTACACTTTACGTTATCCCTACGTAAAGTTTACACTAGTGTAAAGAAAGATAGTATAAAATGGCGGCCCTATATAACTCCACATATAATTTGTATTATGTAATGTTAGTGCAAAGTCTGCACTAGCTTGTGGATCACACGCTTAAGGGTGTAATCCACAAGCTAGTGCAAACTTTACACTAACATTGCATAGTATAAATGATATATGAATTTATATAGGGTAGCTACTTTATACTATTATAGCTTACTTCTATAGCTTTTTTTTACTACCTTTATATAAGGGAACTATTATAATAGTAGCTTTTCTATTTTATAGCTTTAATATAATAGGATTATTATAATTTACTAGTAAATATTATATAATTTAAATACCTATTATAACTATATCCTAAAGTACTTAATTATAAGTATTTAAACCTTTCTAAATTTATTAAACTAATAATTAAACTCTTTTCTTTCTTAAATTACTTCTTAAAGCTTACTATAAGCAGAGTATTGTTTGTAGTGTAGTTAGTGTAGTTTTTAGGAAAATCTTGTATTTATAGTGTAGTTTTTTTTTCCTTGTATTGTAGTGTAGTGTAGTTTTTTTTTGTTATATTTAGTATAATATAGTTTTTTTTATAGTGTAGTGTATTATAGTTTTTTTTTGCTTATAGTGTAGTGTAGTTAGTGTAGTTACTAACTACACTAACTATAAAAACTATAAATGTAGTGTTAGTAAAAAAAAAAGTAGACCTTTTTATTATATAAGGTTATTATAAGGATTAAAAGAAGGCTAGTTATATAGAAGCTTTTATTATTACTTATTTTACTTAATTAGTTATTATTGGTTACACCAAGGACCGTTACACTAGTGCAAAGGGGTTAAATTTAATAAAGTTAATAATAATAAATAGCTAAGAGAGAAGAGAAAAGAGAAAAGGAGAGAAATCTAGCTAGGAGAGTATTGAATTCAAAAGAGTGGACCGATCCATCTGCACCTAGGATTACAAAGCCTTATGTATTTTTAACACCCCCCCTGGAATTGCATATCTAGGTGCCCTATAGAGGTCTTAGGCTTATACTAGTAATTGAATTTTTTAGTTATTTCGGCAGGGTTTGAACTTGTAACCTTGCCTTGCAGAGCAGTGCTTCACTATGGTAAGCTAAAAGCGTAAGCTACGCTGCAGTAGGCTATAACCACTGCGCCACCGGGCTTATAACCTATTAAATTCAAAAGAGTGGACCGATCCATCTGCACCTAGGATTGCAAAGCCTTATGTATTTTTAACAGAGAGAAGGTAAGCGAAAAAGGGGGAAAAGTGGGGCAGCAGTGCAAAGCCACTATAAGCGGTGCGGGGTAGCTTATAATATAGCTAATTGTATTATATGCATCCCTTTAGTGGACTTACCTTTAGGTATAGTTAGACTATTTATTATCTAAAGGTCTAGAGAAAGCTACACTAGTAGTCTCTCTTTTCTTTATAGCTAAAGAAGCTTAAAAATATAATAAAAATTAAATTAAAGGAAAGTATATATAAGTAAATCCCTTAATAGGAATTTACTACTCTAATTAGCTAGTATAGCCTTAGTTATTCTAATTAACCTAGGCATATTAATCTATACTTACTAACCTATTATCTTTAATCCTCCCCCTTATCTAACCTTAAAGGTCTCTTAACCTAGCCTTTTATATAAATTATTAATTAATTTAAATTAATTAAGGTTAAAAAAGCTAAATTTAGTAATACCTTTATTATTATATTAGCTAGATTATTACCACTACTAATTTATCTAACTTCGTAGATCTCCCTTCTCTTATATAACTATTAAAGGGCTATAATATTAATTATTAGCTACTTCTCTTTTATTATACCTAGCTTTATAAGGTATTTATATAATAAGAAAGAGTTAGTATAGAGAATTATTAGAATTTAATATATTTTTAATTCGTCTATAATTATATAAAGGGTTATAGATATTATATACGTAATATTAGCACCTTAAACTATACTATATAGCTTAGATATAAGTACACTATATGTTATATACTTGCTTTTTATAGAGCTATATATAATAATATTCCCTTTTAAGGTAAAGGTATTATTCTCCTTTATTACTTTATTACTAATTATAATAATATATCTAATTTATAAGCTTAGGTCCTTATTATTAGTAAAAGACCTATCTATAAATATAAAAAGCTTTGCTTCCTTAAGAGTTAAGGGGATATACTATAGCCCTTATTACTAATTCTTAATTTACTACTTAAGGTATTTATTAAGTTATAAGATATTATTAGCTAAGGATTCTTAGTGTTATATAGTAATTAATAGATTATATAATGCTTCTAGTTAATAGACTATTATAATATAGCTCCCTTAGGCTCTTTGCTTTATATAAACCTACTTTACTATTAGTAATTAAGGGTTAATTTTGTTAATCTTTTAGCTTTAGCTCTTTTAGGTTAGGGTTAGCGAATTATTAGTATTCTAAGTTAGAATATAGCTATTAAAGATAAGGGGATTTATAGTTATTAGGTATTATTTTTCTTTAGCTATAAACTTTGCCTTCTAAAGCTCTCTTTCTTCCTTCTTAAAGAATTTATTATTACTAAGGCCTAGGGTATTATTTATTTATATTCCTATAATACTAAAGAGGTTCTTGTTATTTAGAGCTATAATTAATAAGCAAGGATTATATATTAAGGTAGTTATCTTAAGGTTATCCCTATAATAATAAAAATACATTACCTACTACTAGGCTACTAGTAAGTTCTAGCCTTTATAATCCTATAAAGAGGCTTAATTACCTCTATTACTATACCTTCTGGAAAGAGGTGTGTAATCTGCTTAGGTAATCTTATAATAATTAGCTTATTTAAGGTTATTTATAATTAAACATAGGCTTATATAATATCTTATAGCTAAAGGTAAATCCCTCTTTATCTTAATAATAAAGTAAGTGTTACGTGGCGGAACGCAAGGGTGGCCAATATAAGGCTAGATTCGGACTTTGCTAGAACAGAATTAACTTACTTCTAACATCTTACTATACCCCTAACAGTAGCTTACGTAAGTAAACTTAGTATAACTTTATAATTGCGAATCCATTAGCCCCTCTAACGGATTCGCCCCCTATCGTGCTAAACTAGTATATAATAAGTGGTAGTAATTAGAGATTCTTTTATTATACCCTTCTAAAAACCTAGAAACAAAACCTTATATCTAAAACTAACTATTTATAATATTAATTTACAGAGTTTTAGAGTAACTTCCTAGTTACTAAAAACAAACTATACCTTATTTACTAGTTTTATACTTTTAATAAATAAAATCTAGGATTTAAGTATTAAAAACAAAAACTTATTAAAATTAGTAAACAAGAAGATTTAAATAAGCTTATAAGATATAAATTTAATAATAGAGTAGCAATAAGACATAAGCATCTAATATAGTAAGAACCGCCTATTTACTAGAACCTAATAGATATATAAATAGTGTATCTTATTTAGAAGTAAGTTAGATCCTATATTCTAAAAGCTAAATCTAAAGGATACCTTAATAAATCTAATAGATTAAAAGGTAGTAAGGCATTAGAAAGGCTATCTAAAGGCACTAATAGCCTAGCTTATAGCACTACTACTACTAAAACTAAGAGAAGTATAGAGAAGGATAAAAATAATAAAGAAAAGGGGATTACTTACTATCCTAAAGACAACACTACTACTTAGTATATTAAACCCCCTAACTAGATAATAGAGTTATATCTAGAAGACCTATAGCTAAGACCCTTAAGGAACCTACTAGATTAACTAGATCTAGGGGAAATTCGCACTATAGCAAGTAAATCTAATACTATAAGGATCCTTTAGGAAGTATTAGAATAGTAGTAAATTATATAGTAAGCTATAATAAACCAAATAGTATTAGGAATAGACTAGCTAGTAATAAGACTAATAACTAAAATCAAAAGCTTATAAAGCGTAAGTGCCTTAGTAGGATTAACACTATTAGCGCGAAATACTACCTAGGGAATGTTACATCCACTAAATAACTAGGGTTAGTATAACGGCTATTTAGAAGCTAGAGTAGGACTATTAGCATAACTAATGTATTTAGAAGCTAAAGCAGGACTATTAGCATAACTAATGTATTCGCAATACTAGTAACCGTAATACTAGTAACCATAGGATTAGTAGGGATTTATATAGTAATAGGCTAACCTACACTAAATGCAGTAGCAAACCCCGTTTCCCCTAGATTAAGAATAGTATGCTAATCTAGGAACCTAGAGAAAGGTAGATCTAGCGCTTAATTAGGATTAGTATAGCTAATAGATAGAAAACATAGAATAGAATACGGATTTAATATAGAAAATTACAGATATTAAACACTTTAAGCCTTATAACAAACCAAAGGAGGCTAATAAAGACCTTATTACGTATAATAGGAAGTAGACTATTTTTTATAATATTAAATTATAGGTCTAAGCTATTAAAGATCACTTACACCATGCTAATCCTAGCTAATAGGACATTATTTAGAAAAAGATTTAGATATTATTCTAAGGGGATATAATAGTATAGTACTAGTAATATCTTAATTTAGGAGAGCGGAATACTATATTTAGTAATATACCTTCTATTTTTAAGGCAGTTTAGAAGGAATTTAGTATTTAAGTTTAGGATATAATAGCGTGGCTTAATAAAGCAAAATACACTAAAGAGGACATTATAAATAAGGTATCCTTTTGTGAATTTACATTAAAAATCTTTTAGTGTACTAGGGCAAATAGTAAATTAATAGACTATTAGCTTCTAGTGCGTTTACGCCTTAAACTATATCTAGGATTACGCTAAATATATCTAGTTCTAACTATAACTAATATAAGATTAGCCTATATTACTATAGTAAATAATAAAAGGCAGGATTTATATAATTACCTACGCAGCAAAGGTTATCCTATAGCTAGAAAAGGCAAAGGAAAGCTTAAGATTTACTTTAACAAAGAGATATCTAGTAGTAACTTAGAAAATAAAAAGAATAAAGCTTAAGTAAATTAGAATAAGCTAATAAGAGTACAATTTTAGCTAGGAAATTAACATTACTAATAGGATAATTAGAACACCTAAAGATCTTTAGGATTTTTCTAAGGCTATACTAGTAAAATATCTAGATTAAGGGATAAAATTAGCAACTATAGTGGAATAAATCTTAAGAAAAGAGAAGAGAGTAAATAGAGTTTAGCTAGAATTAATAAAATAACCCCTAAAATCATTAGAATAAATAATAACCTTAAGACTTTAGACTATTAGAAAGGATAGGCTAGTTATAGTAGCCTAGGTAATTTTAACATTAGGAGAAATCGCCTACTAAAGAAAAGGAATATATAAACATTATAGTATTTAATAATAATTCTAATGTATAATAGTAGGAAATATACCTTTAGGAGTGTAGTTACTACATAGCTAAAGAAGGGGAGATTATAAATAAAAAGTATAAGGAGATCCTAGGATAGGAGTCTAATTTTATTAAGACTTATTTTATAGAAAACACCGCAAAGGAGGTGGATAAGACTAGCATAATAGTAGATCTAACTAGATTAAGTTAACTCATTTTAGGGCAAGTAATTAAAGCTATAGTAAGACTATAGGAAGTTAAGTATAATAGAAAAAAAGCAAATATATACTTAAAAATCCCTCTTAAATTTAATAATAAAGGCAAGAGTTATTAAATCTACCTTAATTTAGGAATATTATTAATTTTAGTAAATAAGGCGTGGCTAGAATAAAATAGGTTAAATGTAAAATAGGGAACGCAGGAGCCTAAGCCTATGTCTAGAGTTAAGTTAGCCTTTTATATTATAGAATTAGCTACTTTTGATTTTTATATTCTAGGAATAGCATATAAAACCAAAATTACTAGTTATTTTATAGTTATAGCGGATATAATACTAAATCTAGGACTAAAGTTATTACTTAGAACGAATTTCCTTTATAAATATAAAGCGAAGATTAATTTTATAAACCCTAAAGTGGTTTTTAGATTAGTTTATAGCATAACAGTACTAGCGGAGATTTTTTAGCTAGCTAATAAAGTACCCTATTAAAGGGTAATTACAGCACAGATAGTGTTAATTCCACTAAAAGGAACTATATATATACTAGTTACGTAGAAGATAATATAGGGGAATTAGGAAACAAGTGTGTACCACACATAGTTATATTTAGAATATTTCCCTAATGCTTTATTTAATAGATCTAGCCTAGGTTAAATAATTACGCATAATCCTACTAATAAAACTGTTATTATTTATAAGCATAAGAAAGTTACGTAACTAATAGCAGCTAGCGAAGTTAATGCTAATTATATGATTAATAATCCTTTAGCATATTATGCTTATTTTAGCAAGAATATTATAGAAAAAATAAGAGATATAGATAGGGATAGTAATAAATCTAATAAGGAGAAGGATAAGCTTAACCTAAAGAAAGTTAATGTAGGAGTGCTATTATATGGGATTTTATATCTAGAAGAAATTCTATACATTATAAACAAATTCGGAGTGCGAGTTACTAATATTAATTATAATGCTACAAGCGAATTTGTTTAGCTTACGGATAAATATAACATTTATTGTGATAGAGGTATTGTCCCTATGCCTAAAGATTAAAAAATACGAATTAACTTAGTTAATAGATAGCAATATTAAATAAGACTAATTTAGCTATATAGGCTAGGAGGATAGGATGTAAGTAAACTTAATAAAGTATATAACAAACTCTACCTTAAAGGGAAGATATTATATCTAGATAAGCTAGTAGTAATAGCGTGTTTAGTATTTATAGTTAGTAAGAAACTAGCTAGGAAAGGAAAGGAAGAGTTATAGTTAACATAAGACCGCTTAATAATATAGCTATGCTAGATATTTACCCCCTACTAGACTAAAGTAATATTATAGATAATACTTATGGCAAGAAGGTTTTTTCTCTCTTTAATAGAATAGGATTTTTCTACTAATTACTAATTAGAAGAGACTACTAAGCCTATATAGTAGTAATATTAAATCAGGGTCTTAAAGCATTAAATATAGCACTAATAGGTTTTAAAAATTCCCCCGCTTTTACTTAATAATTTATAGATTAACTCTTTTAGAAGTATAAGCACTTTATTTATATTTATATTAATAACATTATTATGTTTTTAGATAGTATTAAGGAATATTTAAAGTATCTAGATATTATACTTAAGATCCTTAAAGAAAACAGGATAATAATCACGGCTAAGAAGTCTTTTATTAGTTACCCCGCTATTTAATTACTTGGTTTCGTTGTTAATAGTAATGGAATTATTAACACAAATAACAGGCTAAAAGCGTTTTAAAAGATAATCTTCCTAACTAACCTATTAAGTCTTAAAACCTTTATCAGAATAGCTAGATTTCTTCGCAATAGAATTCCATAGTTTAATATATAGATCTAACTATTATAGGCATAGAAAATAGCATTATTAAAGGAATTCTATAAAAAAGACAAAAAAATCACTAGGATCTTAAAACTAATATAAAAAAGGAAGACATAGTAAAAGACATTTTTGCTAATAAAGAATAAGAAAAAGGCTTTTAAAGATATTAAAGCATTTCTAAGTAAGAAATAGATCCTATAGCACTATAATTTAAGCAAGCCACTTTTCCTTAAAATTAATGCCTATAAGGAAGGATTTAGACTGTACGCCTTCTAATTATAAGAGAAATAGGATAGCTAAAGCATTCCTAGAAGAGACATTAAGAATAACTAGATATAGCTAATTCTATTCCTCTTAAGGGCAATATTAAGCGTTAAGAAACGCTATAGCTTAACTAAGGGGGAAGTAGCTATAATTACGTAAAGCATTAGAAAGCTAAGAAAAATAGTCTAATCTAATAGCATTATAGTTAATGTTTTAACTAATCATTCCCTAGCAAAGGGGATTATTAAGCACATATTATTATCTATAATAGATTTAGATAAAGCTAATCTAAAACTAGCTAAAGTCGCGAATTACCTATTATAATTTAATCTAAAGGTAACGCATATACTAGGAGTGCTAAATGTTATACTAGATGCGCTTTTAAGATTACTAGTAAAGGTAATATATAGGGAGGTAGCGTAGAATAGCCACTATAATAAATTAGATATAAGTATGTATTTTATTGCGGAGGAATACATTACTACTATAATTATAGATAATAACCTTAAGGCTAGGATTATCTAGGGGTATTAGTCTAATTAAAAATTTAGCTAGATTATTATAGCTATAAGAGCGTACTAAGAAAGGTAAGCAGTAAAAAACGCTAAAATTAGACTAAAAATTCCTTTATATAGATAGGATCTACGCGAGAATAGTCTATTATATTACTATAGTAAAGATAGATTTTTCTATCTCTATATTCCTATCATAGAGGTTAAATCTATACTATAATTAGTTTATAATAAATATTAATATTTTAGAATTACTAGGATAGTAGTAGAGCTCTAATTAGTTTATTTTCTACGTATAAGCTAATAGATTTAAGACTATATAGCCTATTATATAGTATGCTAGGAGAATATAATTAACTATTCTAAACCACTAGGAGAATCATAACCCTTATAGTTAAAACTAACACCTTTTTATATAATTTTACTTAATTTTATTACGGATGTACTAGAGGTATTATCTACTAATATAATGTAGTAAATAGAAGGATACGTAACATATAACTTATTGTGTCTAGTGAATTACCTTTTTAGCAAAAGAACCCTTCTAATACTAGGATATACTATATATATAGCGGAAATCTAGGCAGAATTACTCCTTTATGCCCTATATATTATAGACTAGGGATTACTAAGGCAAATCTTAGTAATAGAGATCCTAAATTTATATCTAATATATAGAAAGAAATATTTAGGCACGTAGGAGTTAGACTTCTTATAGGCATAGTATATTACCCTTAAATAGATAGAATAGCGGAGAGGAAAAATCAGATAGTAATAATCGCAATATAATATCATATAGTAATAGACCTAGATATAGCGTAAATATTACTACTCCTAGTACTATAATATTAACTAAATAACACTATAGCAGTAAGTATAAGACAGGCTCCTAATAAGCTATTATACGGATTCTATCCTTTAAGTATTATAAGTATTATTAACCTTCTCTCTCTAAATAACGCAATTAACACTAAAGCTAGCGTAAATAATATAGTGGTGCTATAAAAGCTATACTAGCATAAGGCTTAATTAGCAATTATAATAGCGGCCGCCCTCACTAAGATTTAGTATAATAACCGCTATAAACTAGTTAACATTAACGTAGGAGATATAGTTTATCTATAATTATATAAGGGGTATAAATTACCTAGGAAGCCTAAGAAAAAATAGTTACTATAGAAGGCAGGGCTATATAAGGTACTAGAAAAGGTAAACCTATTAGCATATTAATTAGATTTCCCCCTAGATTTACAAGTCTATCTAGTGGTGTTAGTTATATAGATCTAGAAGCTAGCGTAAGGAGGGGATCTATTTAGTAAGGAAGAACTAGCTCTGCTGCTAATTACATTTAATAATCTAAAGAAGGCAGATTACTAGGAAATTAAATAAATCTATAGGTATTACATTAAGATCTTTAAACAAAATAAGACTATAAGAGTGGAATTCCTTATCTAATAGAAGGGATTTATAGCTAAAGATAACTAATAGATAAGCAAAAGTAAGATATAAGTTAACGCGGCTAAGATAGTGAAAGACTATCTTAAGAAGAACCTAGTTAATTAGCAAAAAGAATATATAAAGAAAGGTCTTAATCTGCCTATAGAACAGTAATAGTAAAGGAAGAAAGGCAATAGCAAGCTATTAGATTTAATAGGCTAGATTAAAGCTATTAGACCCTTTTATATATATTACCTTTTTACACTAACTAAAAGAGAGCCCCCTTACTTAAACCTTATATTATCCCTAAAACTACCATAAGCTTAGCGCAGTTAAATCTAGTAGGAGCGTAGTTAAATTCATTTCTAGCCCTATTTTTACTTAATAGCACTTAACTCTAAAGACAATAGTATAGATAATAAAGAGTTCTAAAAACTATAGCACGTAGAACTAAACTAGCTATAAGAAATATAGAATTATAATAACTATAAGAACTACTAAGTAAAAAACAAAACCATTATACTAGAAGTTAAATATAAGTTTTATAGATATTATATAAATCTATATTTTAATTAAGGAGCTATACTAGATTTTATTCTCTTTAATAACAAGGTGCATATATATAACCAAATAATTTACAAGCAAATAAGGGCAGCATATCTATGTATCCGGATCCTAGCTATAATAGAATAAAATCAGATATTAGGGGAACTAATAGTTACTAACTTAGCACGGCAATAATCTATAACTAATAGAGAAAGAATTAAATATATCTAGTAAATTAATAAGCTTTTAGCAAAACTAAGGACTATAACCTATTATAAGAATATAAAGTTTTTTAAACGCTATTTAAATTAAGTAAAACAATATAATTAGCTATAAAAATATTTACGCCCTATGTAATAAATTACATAATTATAGTAGTAGTAGCACTTAGATAAACTAAGAATAAGATAAGATAAGGTAGACACACTGTTATAACTAGCAAAGGGGTGTAACAAAAACGTTAGTTAAGTGGCTAAGGTTATTTAAAAGATAGTTAAAACTAAGGAATAAGGTAATAATAATAATAACAATTACACAAGTAAAGTGTTAGATTTAGATACAGAGTAGGAGAAGCGTAAATAAGCAATAGAAGAGTTAATTAAAGATAATTATATAAGAGCTATAAGGAGAAAGTAATTAAAGTAAGTGGAAGTAAAGTTAAAAGGTAATAAATCTATTAGCACACTAAATAAAGAAAGCATTAAGGTAGTAAGAGTTAATCTAATGTAGTTAAGGGCAGAATCTCCTAAATTAGAATTAGAATTACCTAAACTAGGATTAGAACCTAAACTTAATAAGGATAGCGGTTTTAAAAGTAAAAATAATAAGAATATTAATAAGATACCTATAGAATTTCTTATTAGACTATTATAGGTTTATGCGCGGATAGCGGAGCTTAACTTTAAACCATTATATCTTAGATTTAGAAAGCTAGGATCTAGAATTAACGCTTAAATACTAATACCTAATATTAGCGTAGTAGTATATAAGAGAGTAAGGGAGGAGTTTAATACTATATATAAAGAAAAAAGCATTAAAGGAGTTAACTTTAGTAAATTTAAATATACTATATTAGGTTATAAAAACAGTGATTAGGATATTAAATATATAATCTAGGCCTACACGCATGAATTCGCCCTTAAAGGGGCTACTATAGTATCTAGTGAATTAGAAGTTAACTTAAAGGATATGTATTTTATATTATAGTAAAACATAGTTATATAAATTTTCGCTATATTTAAAGAATAGAAGGCTATATTAATTATAAAGTAAGTAGTAGTAAAATAGATAGGAAAGAGAGTACTTTAGACTATAGTTAATCTAATAGAGTGTAAAGTAACTAAAAGAGCGAAGAATTAGGTAAAAATAGTAGCAGTGGCTTTCTATAATAGTATAATAGTTAAATATAGATAGTAAATAGCTACTTATAATAGCATGTTATCTCTACTACTATAAGCTAACCTTTTAGCTCTTTATTTTGCGGATAAATACAGCGTAGTAAATACTATAATTATAGGTGTATTAGCTAGCATTAGTTAGGTAGATTTACTCTGTATTAATATAGAGAAGGAGTTAGTATAAAAATCATCTAAATTAAAACAAGATAAAGAGAGAATTTAATAGTATAAGAAAAGTAAGATTAATAACTTAGTTAATTAAGTTAATAACCTTGTTAATTAAGTTAGTAAAGTTAAAAAGGATTTTAATATAATTAAGAAGTAAGTAGAAATAGTATATATAGTTACTAAAGATACATTAAAGGATATTTATAATTTAGTAGAATTAATAGAAAAGGAGTTAGAAAGCTTCTAGAATAAGTTTAAATAAATTATAGACATATTAATAGCCTAGAAAGAGAAGATCTTAAACTTTAAGTTAGGCAGAATATTAATTAATATTAATAAATAACTTAAGACTTTAAAATAGGATATAGTTAAGAGAACTAAATTCAAAAAAAAGATAGTAGAATTAGCATTTATAGTAATAGGAATATTAAAAAAAATGCAAGCTTAGGATATAAAGATTAAGAACCTTATAAATAAGTAAAAAAGGTTTAAGGAGAATAGCAAGAAAATAAATTTAGCTCTAGTAAGGCTAATTCTAGCGATTAAAACCCTAGAAACATAAAATTAGGTAACCCTAGCTCTAGAGACACTAGCGCAAACACCGGTTCTAGTAACACTATTTTTAGGTAAAACTAATAAGTATTAAGGTAAATTACATTAGGGAACACTAAAAACAGGCAATAAGCGACCTTATAGTGGGATAGGACCTCTAGTAATACTAAGTAAGAAGCCTAAATTACTAGGAAAGCCTAGTCTAAAGATAGCTTAGATAGATATTTAACGAATAATACTAGATACGCCTATAGCATAGGAAATAAGCAAAATATCACTAGTATTATTAGGAAAAAGGATAATAAGGATATTAAGACAAACATTACCTATTATGCGCATATTAATCACTAAGGTAACTAAGCTATAAATTAAGGAGGATAAATTTGCTAGATTACTAGATTAAAGGAATAGATTTAGATATTAAGGCATAGAGTTAGAATATAGTGTATAGTAAGATAGGAAGTTAGGATTTAGACTAAGTATAAGATTAAAAGGGATAAGGGAATAGAGGAATTTAATATTTTACTAAAAGGAAACAATAAAATATAACAAAGATTAGGTGCTTAATATTAGATAGAAAGAATATATTATTTAATATAATAGTTTACAAGTATAAGAGAGGAATCGCAATTATAGTAAGGGACATGCTAAGTCTGCTTTTTCCTTTATGTAAATTTAATAGAAGTTTTTTTAATAAGCTTAGCTAGATAGAGGCTAAATCTAGTTATAGTTTAAGTAATATTAACTAGGATAGTTATCTTTTTAGCGCGCCTAGCACTTATTACGTGGCGGAACGCAAGGGTAGCTAATATAAGGCTAGATTTGGACTTTACTAGAATAGAATTAACTTACTTCTAATATCTTACTATACCCCTAATAGTAGCTTACACAAGTGAACTTAGTATAACTTTACGATCGCAAATCCGTTGGCCCCTCTAACGGATTCGCCCCCTATCGTGCCAAACTAGCACGTAACAGTAAGGGCTATAATAATCTATTAGCTTAATTATTATATTATTAGTAATTACATTAGGATAGCCTCTTTTCCTTTGTTATTATAGCCTTATATAATAAGGTATAATTTCTTATATAGGGATTTAGTTCCTTTGCCCTTAACTTCTCTAACTATATAGGAATTAAAGATTCTATAGCCTCTATACTTTATAGGGTTAAATATTATAAACCTAAATATATTATAAGCTTATAGAGTATTAATCTTAGCTTAGTTAGATTACTTAAAAGGGTTACCTAGAGTTATAATCTTTCTCTCTTAATAGAGTTAAAAAGCTAGCTTTTAGTTAGCCTTTTCTTTTACTATAAGGAATACTATATTTAGTATTTCTCTAATAGTAATCTCTTTAATTAATACCTTCTCTTAGTCTTTATTAATAAATATAAGAGGCTTTATAGGTTTAATAAGCTTATTAGAATTATAAGTCTAAGCCCTAATTACCTTTACTTTTACTACCTTAAGGCTATTAGCTTTATAGCTTCCTATAGGGGTAGCTTTTACTACCTTAAAATAAGCTAGGGGTTCTTTAACTCCCTAGCTTCCTATAGAATTATCTTTAGCTTTAATAGCCTTTATAAATCCTTTTATACCCTTAGTAATATAGAATTAAACTATAAGGTTTTTCCTTAGCCTCCCTTACTTTCTCTTTACTAATATCTTTTTTTTTTCTTTAGCTTACTATTCTTTATTAATAGCTTATCTTCTTTAGCCCCCTTATAAAAAGGGTTTTTATTTTAAGCAAGAGCCCTTAGGTCTAGGTTATATTCTCTAATACCCTAAGGGTTTTACTTATTAGTAATATATTAGGGCTATTCTAAGCAGAGCTTTGCACTACACTACATCTTGTAGTTTTTTTTTTCTAACGAATAATTAATATCTAATCTTATAAAATACATATAGACTTAAAATTCAGATTTTTAGATAGCTAACTTAAAAACTACAGTGTAGTTATACACAAAAGTGGGCCTAAAAGTGGGTCCTTTAGCCGTAAATTAGAAAAACTACATTTCACTACATTCTAGCACTAAAAAAATACTACAAATGTAGTATTTCTAAATTGTGGGACAATGACCCACTTTTAGACCCACATTTGTATTTAGTATTTCTCTTAGAATTTTAGTCTATAGGATCACGTGATTTTTAGGATAATACCTTTAATAAGTAGCTAGATATAAAATTAAATAAAAAAAAACTACAAAAAAAAACTACAAAAAAAAATCTACAAAAAAAAACTACAAAAAAAAACTACAAAAAAAAACTACAAAAAAAACTACAAAAAAAACTACAAAAAAAAACTACAAAAAAAAACTACAAAAAAAACTACACTACACGAGTGCAAAGCTCTGATTCTAAGCACTAAGGGCCTTATAGACTTACCTCTTAGCTAGGTAATAATAAACTTTATTAGTTACCTTTTAAATTACTTTAGCCTATTAAATAATAAAAATACTTAGCAGTAACTTATCTATTATCTATAAATAAGCCCTAAAGACTAGTAGTATAGGTATAAGGCTATCTAGACTTACTAAGTTATTAATAGCTTTAATAGCTATTTAGAGTTACTATTTAGGAGTAATTTCCTTACTAATTAAATCTATAATAATATTATAAGCCTAGTAAAGAGGTCTATAGTATTTCTTAACCTTTCTAATACTATTATAGGCTTTAATAAGTATCTTATTAATCTTAATTAATATTAAGTAAGTATAATACTTAAATTTAGCTAAAGTAAAGTTATTACTAGTATTATAAATAATCTAGTCTAGAGGGCCTAGATATATATTAATCTAGCACTCTCTAATTATATCCTAGATATTATAAGCTTTTTGCTTCTTAGGGTTAAGAAATTAAGCTACTTAAAATAAGGTTACTAAATTAATAATATAGAGAACTAGTTACCTATTAATTTATATAATATTAATAATAATCTTATAGTTAAAGTTATAGTTATTTTTAAGAGAGAACTTAAATTAGCTAGGAGCCTTTCTATTTATCTAATAATAATAATAAACCTTAGTAAGCTTCTTAATTATATAGTGTTTAATATTATAACTAGCCTATTAGAGAATCTTTATAAGGCATTAAATTAAAAGGTAACTAAATCTTTAATAAAGTTAATAAATCTCTTCTTTTAATAAATAAAATATAGTAGTCTCTTTTACCTCTAGTAGCTACTAAGGATAGCCTTATTTATATATAATAAGTATAGAATTATTGCCTTAAATTAGTATATTAGTAAGGTTATTTACCTTAACCTTTATAAGGTTTATATTAGTTAAGGAAAAGAGAAAGGGTATAGTAATATTAAGAATATAGAAGTTAATGAGACTAAGCTTTATTAGTATATATATTATACTATATATAGTTACCAATCTAGTGCTAAAATTAATAACTTCTAGGCTATAAGGTTTAATCTTTAATAATAGCATTAATCTTAAGAGGGCTTTTGCTTATACCTAACTAGTAGTTAACTAGCCTAAGGCTCCTATATCTAGTATAATTTCTCTAAAGACTTCTTTAGAATAGTGTTTTTTAGAGATATAATAAATTAAATAGTCCTTATTAGAAGCCTCCTTAAGATATAGCTCTTACTTAAGTAAGGTATATTAAAAAGCCTAATTCTTAAGTATTATAAGTATACTAATATTATTTATTATTAGTAAACCTAAATAAAAGAACTATATAATACTAAAATATACTTTTAATAGTAGCTTCTCCTTAATATTATTATTATTATTATCTTAGGCCTAAGTATAGGTCTTAAGATAGGATTCCTAGTCTTTTACTTTCTTTATTTTATTATTAGTATTACCTTTAATTATAGTAAGGAATACTTAGAACTTTTTCTCTAAAGGAGGTAAGGAATAGTTTTTACTAGCTTACTATCTCTTTTTCTTCTTTTAATACTTAGTATTAGTATAGTTTAAAAACTAGTAGCTATTCTTACTATAGATAAAGTATTACTTAGGTTACCTAGAGTTATTATAATAGCCTTCTCTTTCCTTATTTCTCTAATTATATTAGCTATATTTGTTGGAACAAAGGTGATATCAATCGCGCGTGCTAGCCGCAATTACTTGGCAGAAGGTCGGGCCGCGCGCGAGCCCCGCACGTGACCCACAACCGACCCCTCTCATTGGCTAGGAATTGTGGGGCTACAAACGCGCAACCCCTTTTTCCCTTCATTATCGCGGCTTCTAGCTTTTAGCTTCTCTTTTTAATAGAAAAACAACGAAGCCTAGGATAGAAGATCATAATGATACTATCCCTCGGGCTCACACCCTATTTCTATTGAATTCAATACCCTGTGAATCCAACAATATTAGTAGTCTATAAATATAGCCTCTAATAGGTTTTCTTCTTATTACTAGTAGTATTAGGTACTCTCTATACTACTCTCTATAATTATAATTAATTTATAAAGGTTACTAGTAAGGTTCTTAAAGCTTAGTGTATATATATATTTTACTACCTAATATTTAGGAATACTAAAGACTATATTTAAGGTTTGTTGAATTCAAAAGAGTGGACCGATCCATCTGCACCTAGGATTACAAAGCCTTATGTATTTTTAACACCCCCCCTGGAATTGCACATCCAGGTGCCCTATAGAGGTCTTAGGCTTATACTAGCAATTGAA